>JAAMPD010000232.1:0-69246 GCA_025266255.1 Trissolcus basalis
ATTATGTACTTTTCACTTTAAACGATGCAATTGAAATCCGTTGTTGATTGCGTGAACAGCAATAAAGCTGAAAAAGTTTTATTAAAAAATGAGTTGCGTTAATTTGGCTGAATGCAGACATAATAAAATCACTCATTTTTCATAGCGTGGGAAAATGTACTTTGTGTCGAACAAACATTGCTTCTGTCGAAAAAAAATGAGCGGGAGCAAAAAAAAAGGCGGAAGGGGGAAATCACGGAATAAATTATGCATTTTATCATCTTATGAAAAATAAGAGTCGGAGTGCGTTATCTCTCATCAGCAATCAACGTTTATTGTGCTTGCTTAGCATGATTTTTCGTCACAGTCAAACAAGTTGAAAGATTTAATGTCAATAAAATTTGTTTATCATTTGCATGCGCTTTTCAATGTTAAGGTGGAATACGCGACAGATAAGCCGTTCTTTTGTTTCAAAAAATATATACATCGATGGAAATTACAGTATCTGACAAGAGACAAGGAATTACTGAAATTTAAAAATAGATTGACAAATTTGTTTTTAGAATTTGTTATCTAAAATTAAATTAGCCTTCGGAAACAATTGTTAGGTATTGTCGTTGAATTTATAAAAACTAAACAAAAAAGTTTGAAAAACAAATTTTTTTCATTGATATTTTTGTAAGATGTTTTTTTTTAATATCCATGAATTCTCGCATTTTGAGTATAGTTCCATTTCACATTTGACGATGGTAATTGTACCTTGGAAGAAATTGTGTTACTGAATCAGCGATTGATTTTATAATTCCAACTGCAATCAAAGTATTTTTAATTTGAGTAATAAAAGATTGTTACGAAGTTCAATAAAAATTGGCCATAAAAAATTGATGATGAAGAAGTTTAGAACAGTCTTTTTACGCTATAATACATATTTAAAAGTTTGTTCTTTTTTTCAATAAAAAAAGGTAATTTCGTTTTAGTGCAGCTGCAAATAGCCGTTAAAAATTCAAAAGAATAAATAAAGTTATCAGTTTAAAGATATAGTGGGAAGTTACACAAATGAGAAATTAACAATTAAACATAAATTGGAAACAGATTTGGCTGATAAACCGTTCTGAATCATTAAAAAAAAAGTCGCGGAGCGGAGGCAAAAAGCAAACAGCAATAAGCAATCAATAATCTCAGCTGAAATGTAGTCTTCCAAAAAGCAAATCACCGCAATAAACGATTATATTGAAGCTTTATGGAATTCCTATGCCGCAGTTCAATCCAATACGATCTGAACGATTGCCAACTTGTTGATTCGGAATGAATTTTTATTTCGATTCAAAAGAAAGTTAATTGAATAGACAGCTTCTTTTTTTTTCCACAATCAGAGTATAGTTTTGCGATTTTCTTTATCAGCGCCAATTATCATTTGCCTCCCAGTTCAAAGTCCGTATAAAAAAATTCAAAGTAAAAGGTCCGATATAAGAAAGTAAAAGTTAAAAATATCCTGAATATTGCGGAATTTAAATGAATTAAAAAAAATTACAAAAACTATAAAACTAAAATTTTTTTTTGAATGTAAAAAAGTAAGAACAAAAAACTACACCAGAAAAAAATCACGAATCAAAAATTGATTTGAGAAATTGTGTTTGTACAGTGAGTGTATCGGTGAATGAAAACTGTGTCGGGTTGAATAGATAGTAATTGTGACAGGATGAGGTGAAGTTGTTGTCACGAAAATGTGATATTGAATCAAAATGACGGACGACGGTGTGATCGATCTTAAAATGCGTGCTCGGCCCGAAGTGAAATCGAAATACTTTCCCAAAAGGACACGGAATATAGAAAAGCTCGTTAAATCTGTGCGCGGCCTTTGGAATCCGACAATGGGAGCCCTTTTCGACTGGCAGTGTACCGTAATCCGAACAAAAACAAGTCGAGCTTGACTCTCGCCGAAAAGGAGAAAAAAATAATAAAAAGAACGAATTCGTGTTCTCCCACGAGACGCGGCTTGGCGTCCGTCCTTGTGACTCCGTCCCCGCGTGCCCCTTATCTGGCCGTCGAAAAACACAGGTGGAATCGGCAATCGAAGGCACTTCAGGGGAAGAGCGTGCAGGTGAACACTCCGCCGCACCAAGAACAGGTTTCGGAGAGGGGACGTGACCGAGTGGGGCGTTGGTGGGGCGCAGGGGGATACCCGCAACAAGTAGTCGTTTACAGTTATAGTCAGTCCGTGTCGGGCGCTCGGTCAGCTGACACATTCAATCGCTGCGCGCCGTCCAGTCCGAACCCTTTACCGCCGGTCACAATTTCGATCCTCGGTCCTTCGTCAGTGCTACAGTTGAACAGTTCACACGGTACGAGCATCCATAACTTCAACCAAATTCAATCCAAAATATACCCAACGACCGAAGCCTCGCTGTCAAATTTCAACTTTTGTTTACGTGACTTGGCAGCGTCACGCAATTCAGCCGGATTTCGGAAGCAATTTACAGGAGAGATCCATTAATGTGCGCGTTTTTCTTACTCTTTCATTCGTTTTCATTTTCATTTTTTCCTTCATTCATTCAGACATTTTTGTTTCGTTTTTTTTTTTGTTTTACGATTTTTTTTCAACAGAAAAAACATTTTCTCTGCCGGAAATAAATCAGCAATTTATTGTGTACAGTTGAGAGTTTTTTTGACAGTTTTGTCACATTTACACATTTTGACAGTTCGTCGCTTGTGATTTTCGGCTATTAAAATGTCAAAACCATTTTTTCAGTTCAAAAGTTCAATTGTTTGATTGTTAAATCAAACGTCAAAAATCAAATCGTTATAAAAAGGTAAAAAATTTTAAAAGAGATTTTTTTTTCATTTTTAAAATTTGATAGTAAACAAACTTAATGGACGAGGAAAATGAATTTGACAGTTCCGTTTCAGGCGAACTGACAATTTTGACAGTCGATCGCAAAGTTTTTCCTAACATTCCGTCGAGTCACGAAACAAGTTTTACCGGTTCGCGGCCTTGTTTCTCACGAGAAAATTTTTTGGCTAATTTTTCAATCCTCGACCGACTCGAATTGGCGTGCCAAAGGCGCTCATTTTCCACGTTCTCGACTTCAGAGTGAAAAACATTTTTTGACTGCAAAAAGCTGGGTTCCAGTTGAAAGAGAGGATCCGCGAAATTTGCTTTGTACAAATGTTATTTTTTCATGCGGAGATGGCTCCGTTTGACGTGACTGAAACGAATCCCGTTTTCTCTCGACGATCTAGTCCGCGATAGTGCTTGGCTTACTTAGCAGTGTTAATGCATTTCACAAAGCGATCGACTACTTAAGTGGAAAAACGCGATAAAACGAGGAAAAAGGAAGTTGTAAAAACGCCCCGGGAATAGCCGATTTATAGAGCCCCTTTCAGAAAGCTTCTTTTCAAATTCAAACAAACCACAACCCATTACAATATCTTTGATTCATATTTGCACTCGTGTAGGAAATTCTGGTTAAACATTAAACCCACGTTTTGATACTAAAGCTTATAAAACAATTCTATTTTCTCCCTAAAATCCTTTTTTCTCAGTTTTGAATAAAATTTAATCCATAAAGAAAAAATTGGCAGATGATTGCAACGGGGGATTGATGCAAGCTTAATTTTTTCAATTTTTACAAACTGCCATCAATTATTGTGATTGAAATTCCAAAACGTTTTCTGATTTCGATAAATGTTTTTCCTGCAAGAGCTAAATAATTTCGAGCTCCGGATTCAGACGAGGGGAGAGGGGGCAAGGAAAAACGTCTACGATTTCTCAATTTCGAAACGATCTCGAGTATTCAACTTTTTGTCTGAGTTTGAAGAAAAAAAAATCTCATCCGCCACAGTTTAGCGTTGGCGAAGCTGGATTCGCGATTTTGCGTCGACCGTGACGGTGTCCGATGTCAGAGCACCGTTACGTCGGGAATGCACGCATCCAAAATATTTGAGCAGTGAAGATGAAAGTGCTTCGAGTCTGTTGCAACACGTGAAATGAAATGCGTGCATAGCGAAAGGCGGAAAAGCCGAGTTAATCACCGATCTTATGTATTCTCCCGAGACTAGCGCGAGAATCTTTTTCCATTCATGAATTCCTGCCAGTGCTCTCGCGGTATATGCACACAACTTTAATTAACTTGCGTGTCTTTACCGGATGAAAATCAACCGTTTGTCTTCATTTTAATTGAGATTTAATTTTTCCTCCAGTTTCAATTGTACGAAATCGCGAAAAATCTTAATGAAAATAAAAGAAAATCGAAAGTGTCTCCTTGAATTGAAAAGAAGAACAAAAACTTGAAAATTGTTTCATTTGACAGGTTCGTGAAATAGTTAACTCGGTTACGTCTGGCGGATCATCGCAGGAAGGAAGTGATTTGCGACGTTTCCACTCTGAGAAATTTTCACTTGCGAATTGCGCTCGCAGTTTGCGACGTTTTGCGATGCAAAACGCGACGTCAGTTTTCGAAACTGTTCCTTTCCGCGGACTAAAAGCCGAGCGCGATCGTTAAAATCGAGATGCAAATTGTAGCGGCGAGTGACGTAACGTATCGGCGCTGAAAGTAGAGAGAGACCAACCGGGGAGAGAGAAAGAGGGAGAGAAATCCTACGGACTGTCACAGATCGCTATTTCGCTTGTCCCACTTGACACTCGAAGTAAAGAATGAAAACAAAAAGTCGCGCTGTCCCAAACAGCGCACATTTTTCAGCGCGGTAATCCTTTTTGCTGACTTGGCCAATCCGGCGTGACTCACTTGTTGAACATGCAACTGTCATTTTCGGGCTCGATCAAACGAGAATCTGTCAACATGCAATTGCATTCCTACCAATACCAATTCCGATTCCAGTTTTTGTTAGTCTTCTAAATTCAAGATAATTGCTTCAAAACATAATGTTACCGATGAAAATGTAATTTTTTTTATCATCATAAAAGGTCTCAAACTGTTAAAAATGGCTGCAATTGAAAGTCGTTTATTTAAATTGAAAAAAGGTCATGACATTTTTTTATGTTTTTCTTTTTCTTCATTTTTCGAAAAAGTTTGGAACGTTCTTTTTTGCGAGAATAGATGTTTAATATTTATAAAATTTGTAAACAATGGAGTGTGAAGTAATAATATACTGTTTCGTTTATTTTTAGATACAAGTGAGATTGGAAGTCACCTGTTGCAGACGCAAAGGATAGTGAATGTTTTAGATAATATTCAGTTGAATTGTCGTACATAGATAGTTGGTGGCAAAGTTTTCGAATCAACCGGGAGGATACTTGTGAATGAGAGATTTTGTTCGAATAAAAGTATAGTGCACAAGTGCGGCCTGTAACGACTGCCAATTTCGGCGTGGTTCGTGCACATTCCAAGGGACATTTTTGGACACGAAATTCAAAGTCGGCACCACTCGAATTCCTCGACGGACCGTCACGGATATGCTCCTGAGATAATAGACGCGGTCGACGTCGTTTCTTCTCGGTAAGACTTTTTTTTTGTCTCGTCAATCTCCTTCTCTCATCATCTCAAAAAAAAAACAAAAACAAAAAGAAATTGTGATACGATTTTAATTGGTTCATATCTTAATTGACGGGTTTTTAAAAATAAAAACTGAGGGGTGAAAGAAAAATGACGCTTACAATTTGTCTAAATGAAATAATAATTTTTGCACGATTTCACAACGATAAATGAAAAATCAATCAAAACAAATCGTGATAAAGCAGAGAGCGCCCGTAATGATTAAGCTGGCACAGTTGAAAAGTTATGAAATGAATTGTTGTTCGGTCGACAAAACAAGTGTTCATTTTTTGTGATGCATGATGTAAATAAATGATAAAATTACATAAGTTTTGTTCGCGCATTTCACCGGCGACGTAATTCACTCTGTTATCGATACGACTGAATTTCGATTTAAAAAATTGTTTCAATGAAAAATGATGCTATCTGTATGTACAATTCTAATGAAAAATATAATTTAATGCTAAACGCATGATCGATTTTGATAAGGTACAAAACGGAAAAAAAAAGTTTTTCGTTACGTCATTAACATTTGAATAATCCGATGTGTTGAACTTTGCTTGGATTCTACTTTTAAATGCACGCTAAATTTATTGGAGATCAATTTTACCTTAATGATGTTTCACTTAATTTTATCTTTCAGAGCTATGTTTAAAAATAACGCCGCGTTAATCGCTTCATTTCAAATGATAAATAATAATGGCTAACTCAACGAGTTTCGGTGCGTTACGAAATCAAACAATCGGTTTTAACAATAAACACTCGAACTTCAGCAACAACGCTATACTGGTCGAAAATTTTCAACTTTTCCATTTTGCGTTGCCTTAGTTTATTTTCATTTGATATTTAAAAAGAAGTAAACATTTATATTGCGCGAAATGATATCGTGCGAACTTAATTGAAATAAGATATAATCTATTGTACAACTGGAATCAATGTGTAATATCGCATCTCAAAAAGACAGTACATATCAGAAAACACGATGATCTTTCATAACCTTGTTTTCTGACTGATAAAAAAAACAAGGGATCCTTCAATCTCTCGCAGCGTGAATATATCTATCGTGAGCGAAAACCATCATGAACTCGGACGCTGTAAAATTGTTCCCCGAACGAAAGATATAGTTAATCGTAATGTGTTCGATACAACACCATTCTAATCGCAATTTAAACGCCGCACATTGTACAAGATCGTCGACTAATTTTCTCCCTCTGGCGTGCTCACGTCGGATGCGCTTTATCTCTCTCCAACACGATCGGATAAACGTTCGTGCTTACACGTTTCACATTTATACAAAATGATTGCAGCTAATCCCGTTCTTTTCTCTTTTTTTTTCTCTCTATTTTCTGATTAATTGTCCATTTATGAGCTGTCTTCAGATCGAATTCGTGCCAAAAAATGTACACACGAAAAACTATTAAGGAAAATGAATTCAACACGTAAAGCTGAATGATAAATCAAATTTCGGCCCGAGATGGAAATCTAATTTTGATGAATGGAAAATGGATTTCATTCTTTATTTCTTCTCGCCTTTTTTTTGTTCTCCCCCATCTTATTGAAATTTAAATTTCTAATTTTCACGGGATTTGGTGAAACTTCGAAATTGGCTTTGCGATCGGAGATCTCGGGTGAGAGAAAATTGAAATTTCTTAAATTAACTGTTGTGACGGGGCAATAAAAAAACACATTCGTCACAGCAATTAATTGAAGTACGAATGTCAATGGTGCGGTGCTTCCACGCGCCGTTCAATCAAACCAATCACGCATAACCGGGGAACGGAAATAAATCCAACTCTGAATGCTGAACTTCTTTTTTCCGCTCACGTCGGCGAATTTCGCGCATTGCACTGCGGTCATTGGCGACCTGAGCTCGATATCCTTTGGCTCTTCATAACAAAATGCACGTCATTTTTTTTCGGTCCCGCAGGCATATCGAACCTTATAACGTGATTGAAAAGTTGAGCGATAGAAAAAAAATGCATGATGTAAATGTCACATATTCTTTCACTTATTATTTTTCAATTATTATTTTTTGCAGCAAATTCTTTTTCATCTCAATTTTTTCATTATTTTACATGAAAATTTGCTGTTAAATATTTTCTTGTATAAAATATTGTTTGCAACATTCATTGAATTTGATTTTCAAATTTTTATCAATATAAAAGTTTTAATTTAGATGTGGGAAATATTTATATAAAATATTTTGCAAAAATGTTTGAATTTGAATTTTTTGATTTTTAATTTCTCGTAAACTTTTCTCATGACCAATTTTTCATCGCGCCGATTTATAGCTGTAATTTGTCCATTCAAGCCCACGATCTTGCGCAATCTCATTGTTTCACGCTTCGACAGTCTATTATTTTTTTGAACGTTTCACACACAGGGCGGATAACGCACGTTTGAATGACGATTTTAGATTTTAGATGATGAATGTAAAACTGTACAATTTCAAGCACGCTAATTAATTTTCACATATTGAAAAAAATGATTCGCGACTTTCGAACAACAGTCATTTCACATTTGACGCCAAGCGACAAAACGGATTTGCAAATTGATTTCATGTGCTTTTTATTGCTTTTAAATTTCTTCTTTTTTTCTTCGTTATTTTATATATCTTTGCATTACATTTATTTCTACCTTCTTCATATTTCTTCATTATCACAAAGTTTTCGAAATCGTTGAGAATCTTTTTTTTTTCTATCCAAGAGTAGAATAAAATCGTTAAAAAATTGCGTATTCATATATGTTGAGAGATAATAATCAATTCCGGAGAACGATTTTTTATTCACAAAGTCACTTGAACGTTGGCAACAAAGTGTTGATGGAAACGCAACGAAAAATTTAAATTTCAGATTGCTTCTAAATCGCTTAATAAGATTGCACCGGCAATCGCTAAGAGATAAATAATATTCCACAAATAAATTGTGGCCGGTGGGAGATGCAAATGTGTGTGATCTTGGGACTCGAGAGCACAAAGAAAATTGCCGATCACAAAATCAGCGCGAATCGGACTCGTAAATCAGCATTTCGAAACAATGACGGCGTTAATATTTCCGTAAATTTACCAAAGGTCGCGCGCGTGTTGCAACAAACAGCGAAGATTGTTCCACCAAAGGTCAATACAAAACTGCGACGAATGCACGGATTAAATTATATACACGGCGGCCGAAAGCCGGGATCGACCTGGCTAACACAATTAAAAACTATTTCGGCGAGCGAAACGGACTCCGTTTAACGGCAAAGTGGGCGCGATAACATTCCTGCACGAACAAAGTTCAGGGGTCAAACTCAACGCGACAAAGACATTGAATTTGCAAGCCGCATTTCCCCCGCTGATCCTCCACTTATTTACATTTATGAATCGCTGTGCTTTCAAGAAACCAGATAAAAAACAAACAACAATTAACAATCGCGAAAAATTTTTCAGTCGTCGAAATTTTCAAGTGAAAATTGCTTGACCTTTAATTAAAAATGTTTTTCAGTAAAAAGTTGAGGTGAGATGGCAGTAAGTTTCAAAAAATTTCAAGTGTTCGGCGTATTTTTGTATCAGAATAAAGAAAACAAATCGTTTGATTACTAAATTTGTGTGAAGTGTAAAAATTGTTGGAGGCCGGTTAATTGGATTTGCGATAAACCAAGACGATCGTATTACGGCTGCGTTTTTCGCTGCAAATGTCGTTAAATCCTTTCTCTCTTTACACCTGTGTAGGAATAACATGCGCCGGCGTGACGGACGCGTATATGTGTCAACGAATTCTTGGCATTGAATCGGCCTCCGGCGCAAGAACGGGATATCCCCGCTAACCGGGATATCCCCGCTATCTCGCGTCTAACTTACACTAAACAGCGTACCTTTAAGCTAAGTCCACAACAGTCCGAGCAGTTGTAAACAAGGAAAAGTCTCGTTTGTTTTGATTTCGCAACCGACACCAGAGTTCCCGCTTATTTTTAATTTTTTTTTTTTTTTTTTTTTTGCTCTTTTCACTGAACTCATTTTTCAATTTTGTGTGAATTTTCCCGAGGTTTTCCCGTTGCCTTGAACTTGGACTCTTAAAAAAAGTGCAAGATCGAATCCCCTCTTGAATTAAGCTGTTTACTTTGAATTTACAAAGATGCTTCGAGTAAATGAAAAAAAAAATCAGTTTTTTCCTATCAGACCTCTTTTCAGTATTTCAAAGTGTAAAATCAATTTTGACGTTTGATATTAAAGTATTTCAATTTTTTAATCTACTAACTTTCACTCAAACCGAGAGAAAATAAAAGTTTCTCAGCGAGTTTCTTAAAATAAAACCACTTCGTTTATTCAGATTAAACTTAATTTATAGCTTGACAGAATTCCCTCAACGGTAAATTTTTCATAGTGATTAATTTTTGTTTTTTATCGTTAATTTTTAAATTATACAAATTTAATATCAAGAGGAAACAAAAGCTATCAAATTTTTAACCCAAATATGTTTGTAACTGGAAAGTAAAGTTTCCTATAAATTTGCAGGATAATGCGAAACTTGGAACGATCATCAGGCAGCGATCAGGACTGTGTAGATCAGGAGATGTACATCGACCTAGACGACGCCTCTGTGGATTCGTTAACCGGAAAAAGAGGACGCCACAATGTCGTCGGGGCGGAGGTATTTTTACCAGTTAATTTGCTGAATAATTACAACAGTCATACGGTAGCACTAAAACTATACCCAACTTTAAAACGAGTCCCTTCCATGAGCCACATGATACGCCATATTTCTTGTCATTAATCAAGTCAACGCAATCCGAGTTTTGCTCTTCAATGGATTCCTTGCTCGAAAAAAAGTCGGAAATCTACCACAAAAAAATGTTCAAATTCAACAACAAAATGAATGGAAAAAACTCTTATAAACGAGAATAAGTATACTCGATAATCAACACATCATATATGGTTACTCAAAAATATATTTATATTTATACATGGCAAATATTTATTATATATATTTCTTTTTGCTGAGTAAATTTCTAAGGGATATATATTTTTTTTCTTTTTTTGGTTCCAAACAGCGATAAACGTGGCGAGTATTATTCTCGTTGTTTAAAAATGCTTTTTTTCGTGCGATAAACGTAAAAATAGATTGCACTATCGCGGATTATAATTGCAAAAACCGAATGCGGCGGATAATTAAGACTCAAGCTCACGATAATCTGTGTACGATGTACAGAGCCCCGATGAAAAACCTACGTACCAGTGGCGAAATTGAAAAGACACTCTCTCGGTCTTAATTAATCAATCAACCAGCAATTAAAGTGCATTACAAAATCCGTGTTGCTAAAAATACCTTCCTCCGTATGAGATCAAACCTGTTCTTTTTAATTCACTTTTTTTCCTTTTCTTCTTCTCTTTTTTTTCGTTTTTTTTTTTTTGTTTCTTTGTTTGTTTCACTGTACTCAAAAGCCTGAATATTTCATTCTCATCTTATAATTATAAGTTTTTTCTTTTCTCGATAACCTCAATGCACCATATTCATTGGCGCAATAAATTTGGTTAATAAACTGTATTATATTCACCTGTGAATTATGTGCACCGTTTAATAACCAATTATTACAACTGAACTCCAATTTATTAATGAATTGTAATCGGCCTCAAATTATATAACAATATAACTCGTGGATTATTTTTTTTATATTTATTCTTTCGCCGCATTTTAAACTCCAATCTCCAATTAGTGCGAGGGGCAAAAATGTTAATTAAATAACAGTAGTCGTGTATGCAATTAACCGTTCATTTGTCTCGATTTCTTTTTTTGTCGTTCTTCTCTTATTGATTAATTCTATTTTGGGTTGTTTGTCAAAGGTGGGCGAGGAGAGTGACAGCAGTGGAAGCGAGAGAAGCCCTAAGCAGGCTAAGAGACGGAATCGCAGTGGACCACCTACTACTAGGCGAAGAAAAAGCGGCATCTCAGCGCGCGAAAGAAATTTGCGAAGGCTCGAGAGTAATGAGAGAGAACGCATGAGAATGCACTCGCTCAATGATGCGTTCGAGGTATGCGCCTCCTCCTTCCTTTTTTTAGCTTCTCCCCCCACTCCCCCGGCGCTTATCAAATCTTGTGTCATCATCGTCAAGACAATTTCATTAATCACGCGCAAATTTATACCGACGCCTGCCAATCGCACGGATTAACATTTTTATTGTTAAATTATACACAAACAAACACTCTGGTTTGTTCTGTTATGAAGCTGTTCCAATATCTAATTTGATTTTCAATCTTGCGATGAATCTTGATGAATATTTAAGCTAAGAAATTTGCACAAAAAACATGCCAAGATTCACAAACTAAAGTTCAAATTCATTTAGATAAATTGAAGTTTTATAAATTGTTTAATTATTTTTTTGCTTCGTTCTCCATTTGTAACTTGGCAGTTGTGTTTACTGAAGAAAAAAAATGGTTTTTTTTCTTTCCATCGATTAACAAAGATCAGTCGGTTGTAATAAAGCGTATTTGGCGACTAGATTGAATTTGTAATCGCGATCACGTTTCTCCGCTCACAATGATGCATTGATGCGGATGGATCATTGGTGGGTCGCACATTACGTTGTATTAATTAATTGGTGCGTGTTTATTTACTGGGGTGTGATAAAATAGTTATTGAAAAGCAGCAGCTATTTTCATTCATAAACGCGTGAGTCGATTGGTTTATTAAATAACAAGTCGTCGTCACTTACTCGTATCGAGGTCTTCTGAACTTTAGCTCCGATGGCCTCAACTCGACTCAATCTCGTGATTAAAAGCAATTAAAACAGTTGCTGGGGACGTTATCAAGGCCCGATAATTCCAAGCCTCACTGCGCGACTCCTAACATCTTATCGCCAATTTTTCGGCGTCTTTATTTCTCTTTATTCATTTGTCTATTTATTTATTTTGATGTTTATTTATCTTTCTTGTTTATTATCTAATTACCAAAGTCATCCCAATCAGTCCTCAAAACTTTACAAGTTCATAAAATTGAAAAACAGCATTATGATAAATAATGCAATCACAATTTGTTTGTTATAAGTTTCTTGATAAGAACGTGGATTTTTTTATCATTTTTTCTTTTTTTTTGTATTAATTTTTGTATTGTACCGGTAATAATGTGTCATTGTTTTCGCAGCAACTACGCGAAGTGATACCACACGTGAAGATGGAGAGGAAACTCAGCAAAATCGAAACGTTGACGTTGGCCAAGAATTACATAATGGCACTGACGAACGTCATATGCGAGATGCGTGGGGAGGAACAGCCATACACGTAAGTGACTTATCATTGCCGCGTTATTGTGTCACGATAGTGTCGCGAAATAGTCAACAGTTCATTGATAAGTGCACCGCAAACTGCACCGCCAACTTTTGATCACTGAAACAAGTCGAACGAGCGGACTATATCATTCATCATAAATTTCTTGGACCTATTTACATTCTTAGTTGTCTGCTAACCCTGCTTCAAAGTTCCGACTGTTTCATACATTTTTAGTACTAAAACAACTTAAATTTTTTGTTTTCACAGAATTAGGTTCTTGCAGTACTAAATTTGTATGATAATTTGAGTTTATATTCAAATTTTATGTTTCATTTCCAGACTCTTTATTTTATAGACATGATTTTTTTAGTCTGAAACTGCCAAAATTTTGAACCAGGGAAATTGCACATTTTTAAACAATCCTAATTACGACAATTAGTAAATTATAGATAATTAAATTAGTAAAATAACAAGATGATAATAACTTATCAGTAATTAATTGGTACTTATTTTTTAAATGGAAATCCCGGTGCATAGATGAAAATAGCAAACATTATCAAAAGTTGTATATTTAAATTAATTTGATATTTTGTTCATTCATTCATACGTGAAACGTATCTTAATTGTTCTTAAAATATTAAAAATCTAAAATGAAATACATTAACAATTTTTATAATTCACACTTTGTCTTAATTTGATTTTAAATTAACGTCCTAAAGGAACTGAATCTCAAAGAGAACAAAAGTTTAAAAGAATGGGACATAAAAGTGCACGATATAAAATATGTGTTATTACAATTGGGTGCAACTGAGATAATTTGTCGTAAAGAAGTAGCAACCAACGAGATGAACCTCTGACCCAGGTCTAATTACATTTGACTTGTTTATGTTCTGCTCAACTAGTGTAATTAGATTTTAATCGTGCAAATTATAATATCATTTAGTCACATGTAACTTGGTATAAACATCAAACAAAACTTGCGGTTTATCGACAAGACAATTAAATACTAATGATCAGGCACCAATGTGGTTTCTAGAGCGAAGTCAATATCTCAGATACAATTTGCATTAAATTTTGTGACAAAAAATTAAGTGTTGGCGCATGAATGAACAATTTGAAAATGACCGATCAAAAAGAAATCACAACAAAAACGATGCCATTAGTAACAACAATTTAACATTTCTAATATCTGTCATTTTTTCACATTTTTATCAGTGATTTATTTTGAACAATTTTGATTTTTGAAAATTAACGTTTTTTGTTTATTTATTATTCTTATTTTATTTTTCTTGAACTTTTAACTCACAAATCATACCAGAAACAAATATGGGCAACGCGACAGGTGGTTCCTCGTGAGCATATCTGAATTTTTTAGTCACAGTTTAAATTCAAGTCACCGTTATATCGGTAGACCCCTTTTGGAAATTTGCGATTGTACTCTTTGCAATTACATGCTCGTCATGCGCGAACCCGCACCCGAGGTACACGAATTAGTCGCCAGCCATTGGTGTGACCTCGTCAACTGGCATAAGCACACACGTCACGTGCAATATTTGCATACATTAAAGTACTCATTCGGTAAATACTCTAAAAACAAAACTGATACCAAATTGCTTTTCTCCACCGTGTTTAACTTTGGCCACAAACAGTTCCCCAAACGCACATGTTTTGATCGAATTGTTTTCTAACGACAACCAAACTGAAACATTCACCTTCTCGACGGGTTTAAAATTAATCGATTGTATCAAAAATATACTAGTTCGGTATTTCTTTGCGCTGAAGAATCGTCGGTTCCCGTTATCTTACGATTTATTAATATACGCTTTGGGATTTCGCGACACCGACATCCAACTCACGAAATGAATGTCGTTAATAATTCACGTGATGGCTTCCCAACAAAAAAAAGTTTCTTTTCAATCATAGAACAAATTCAATCCTTGATATTCAATGGGATGAAAACGGACGCAAAGGACTGCCCAGGATTGTTAGGTTTTAAATTTTTGTCAGAGGAATTTGAAATTACAAAGCTAGAGAGAATGCCAATCTCTGGGACATATGCAAAAATATGCTAATTCGCGCTGGTGATTTGACCAGCACGTGGTCAGCCGGTTTTTTACATTTCATTTTCCCCTCGCATTGATTTCTTCGAAATCCCACTTTATCTCATCTGTTGGGGAGAAGTATACGACTCAGAAACCCCGAAGATAAGCTTCGTTTAGTTATTTCCAAGACAATAAACGCGGAAAGAATCTTTTTTTGAGAGTTCAAATTTATTTTCTTTCATCTGGAATTTTGAACTTTTCGATTTATCATCAAATGTTGAATGTCAAATCATTTTCGACACTCTTACTTATTGAAACATGAAAAAAATCGTTTACCTTTTTATTTGTATTTTTTTTATTGTTAATTTAATTGTGAAAATGATAACAAATTTTTATTATACAACTTTTATTTAATTATTCGGTGTATATATTATTTGTGAGTCCTAAGTTACAATTTAGAAAAAGCTTCCTGTAATCATTGTGTACTGCTGTATGCTTTGTTAAATTACAGAACAACTTTCCTACTAACCACGAACAAATGACAACATTTTGTTTGAATCAAATTTTTGCACAGCAGACCAACTTTAGTTGAAAACAAACAAGAATTGTTATAACGACAAAGTTTACATTTATTTTCTAATAATAACTGTTTTAATTTTAAATAAAATAATTTATAACTCTATTTCAAATTAAAAAAATTGAATTGAATTTTTTTTTCTCTTAAATTCTCTTGAAATATTCATTATTTGAAGTAAAAAATATTAAAACTACAAAAAATTCTTTCTAGAGTTTCATCTCATTAATTTAAAATAAATTCATAGCTTCTTTTCTTCTTAAGTTGACTTTTTTACGATTCGAAATAAAAATAAACTCAAATTTTGAAGTCCAACTTGTTATAAGAATGGAGGAAGAATTCCATGACAATTTTCAAAAGGAGACATTCATTTTTACAGATTTGTTGACGGGGAATGCGGTTCGAGTAGCGGCGATAGCACAGGTCAACTAGAACTGAGTGGCGGCGAGCAACCCGAGGAGTCGTCGCCCACTTCAATCCACGAAACGAACAACAACAGTCTTCTGCATGAGGATCTGGAGCGCAGGATACCGTAGTTGCCATCGACGCGACAAATTAACAACAAAATACGATAAGTGAAAACAAAAACTTAACGATGCGAAAAAAAAGGAAATGAAAAAAATAAGAGACGCAAAGTCCGGGCGAGAACGCGAATCCCATGAGTGATAAAGAATGTGCAATTTAGAGAAAAAAAAAAAGAAGAAAAAAAAACGCTAACCCAACTTCGAGGAACGTCAAGCGAAAAAAGAGAAAAATTGAAACTCATCGAGCGACGATGGAAAAAAAGGAACAAGTTTTGCAAACGACGGCAGCTTGAGTTTGGGGACTATCTTCGCTTAGCCTGTAATTTGTTCGACGATTTTGGGGATTTCGCCTCTCTCACGCCAGTGGACGAGGGGTGAAAAATTGGAATTCCGCATCGATGACTGCCAGTCGATGCCGTAATCCTGCCGATGATCAAATTTGGAAGATTAAAAGTTTGTCGTAGAAGCCATAGAGGGAGAAGACGCGACCGAACTATGCGTTGGAATGCCTCAACGGGTGGTATGTCAAAGTGAACGGGGATGCCCGGCCCCGAGTAGCGCCTTCGCGAGCCCGAAAACGCGAAACTGTGATAGAACCTCGTGTTTAAATGAATGTCGTGTCTGTTGTGTGGAAACCCATAGTGCGCACGCGCCATCGTTTTCCGCGGTTCGAAAGAAAACAAGAAAAAAGATAAAGGAGACACTTACTTGCTGTTTCTAAGTGTCGTCATACTCTCAAATCTAATGAAAATATATCTTAAGTATAAATATGTCAATCCATCTATATATTATGAACATAGAAAATATATATATTTATATAGAGAAAGTGCAAGTAGTCTTCAACAACAAAAAAAGAAAAGGTTTATCTTTTAATCTGATGAGATATTATGAGGAAGAAAAAAGTAACAGGGACCAGAATGCGTTAATTTAAATTTATATCGAAGGAACGAGGATTGCTATGCCTTCTTCATTTCGACTCTGTGGACTGAAAATACACAAGAAGTACTGAGGAAAGTTAGTAGAAAATATACAAAGCTGGATTGCAACGAAAAAAAAGGAAAGAAAGAAATTGTTCCGCGACCGAGGATCCAAGATTGGTGGAATTTTGTAAACACTGAATGCCAAATTGTTAAATTTTAAGGTGCTTAGAAAATAAGGTTCTGCTTTATGGTCGTGAAGTTTGTTTCCTACGAATCTGAACACGTGCATTTCAATGTTTCGTTCTCACTATCTTTTTCATTCTTCTGAAACCATAAAACAGATATATGCGTACTCCTGATTGTTGTTCCAACAAGACGCCTACTCTGGCACAACAAAAACCTAAACATCACGTATTACGTTTTATCTTTGCCTTATTCTTTTTGTTCATATTTTTCTTCTTCCGTTATATTTTTTTCTTATCTAGATTTTTTCGCTCTTTTGCTTGTTTATTTTCTTACGGTTATAAGGCATTGACGCAATTAAAACCGAAACTTCGAGAAAGGTACATGCCGATTAGGCTCGTATTGATCGCACCAGCATCGCGCACCGTTTCTTCTAGCCAACCCCCCGTCGGGATTATATTTTTTTTGTGTATTTATTCTCCTTCCGGCTTTCGCCGATCGATGCTTGCCGAATCGTCGCTTCCGGTCCGCAGTATGTTTCCCCCCGCAAGACACCCGGATCCAAGTGGACGAAAATAGTATTATTTACAGATAAAAAGAATATAATTTCACATGGTATTTCAGTATCGAGAATACACGGACACATGGTCTTATAGTATTATTAAGTTTAAAAGATTTAAAAAAAAGTATACAAAACAGGTTGTAGTGCATCCCAGCAGATATGTAACAGAGGGAAGGGAAATAGTCGAGCATTACTTTGCCATGACGAAAGCACTTGGTGTCTTGAGGAGAGGAAAAGAATTTGCGCGACCGGAACACAATTGTGCAAACGTGACATTTAATCGAGCCGGCTCATTTGACTTTTTT
The DNA here is from genome assembly GCA_025266255.1 of Trissolcus basalis. Taxonomy (NCBI): domain Eukaryota; kingdom Metazoa; phylum Arthropoda; class Insecta; order Hymenoptera; family Scelionidae; genus Trissolcus; species Trissolcus basalis. The sequence continues at coordinate 17,823 of JAAMPD010000232.1, forward strand.
TTGTTGTTATTTTCGCCCGTCGTTAGAACGATCCTCGGGAGAGAGAGCAGCGTATCGACGAAAGTCCCGTGATTTTTGTCGGACACGATTTTGTTCTCGAGAGACGCTGGTTCCGTGTCGCGCGCTTACGACCTACACTGGTGTGCGTGTTAATCCAGCCGGCAAGCGGCGCGGTCCGCTCCAAAGACCGGCTTTTGCACAGCGACGCGCGCGAGATCAATGAACTCGAAAAATCCCAACCACATTATGCACCGTGGCGGATTTTTCGAACCCGCTGAAAGTCGTGCGACCAAATTTTGTCCTCTTACTCAATGATGATGTCAAATTAACCTTCCCCTTTTTTCATTCTTTCTCTCTCTCTCTCTCTTTCTCTCGCTCTAACACTGTAAATGTTTTTACAACCTGATCTTAGATCGATGATATTAATTGAAAAAAAATTTGTTCCAACGACGTGGAGTCAATTGCTTCTTGCTGTTCTTTACAAAAATCGAACGTTCGATATGCCACTGTGTATAAAAATGAAAAAACCGCCGAAAGAAAACTTAGATGAGAATCACGCGCAAGTGAGATACACAGATATAATATATATTGCAGACGAGAGACAAATGAGAGGAATGTATATATTTCTTAAGATTATCATTTACGAGGTATGATTATATATAGAGATGAAAGTAGAATATCGTTTGAATCGAGAGTCTCACGCACGAGTACAACCACTCATCGTATGTGTATATTTCCCGAGCGACGAAAGCAGTACGATTAAAGAGCGAACGACATTCCTGCGACTGGAATCAATTGGCCTTCCTGTTGTTTTTTCATTGAGAAGAAAAAAAAGAAGAAAGAAAATATTTAAACAAAATATATATATATATATAATAGAAATATATATATACATTATACAAACAAATCCAATGATTCAATGATATCAAATGCAAACGAAATAAACAATGTCTCTTTTGAAAACGTTGTATCAGCGATGCATGCATGATCAACCGATTCTTTAAAGATTCCACTAGTCCAAACGCGAATAAATAAGTAACGATTATAAATATAGAATGATATATGTCAAAGTAATTGTAAGATTTAACAAGCAAAAATGGTTTTATTATTAAGAGAGTGGAATTACATATTATATATATGTGTATGTATATCACATAAGACTGCGATTTTAGTGACGCTTCGATGTACAAAACTCGCGTGACAAATTCTATTAATCTACTCAAAGGTTTAACACAAAAAACCAGAATCAAATTATATAAATATATATTTATATCTATTGTACACGACGTATATTATATATATGAGCATATATTATATATATGATATATCAGAGAGAGAAAAAAAACAATCACGTCCTATAAGTATGTCTTGTTCGATTTGTTTGATTTTATGATTTTTGTTCGTTTTTATAAATGTCAATGCACTGAAAAGAGAGCATGTCAATTCATAGAAAAAAAAAAGAAAAGGAATGTTCTCCTTATGTTTTATTTTTTGTATCACGTATTTATTCAAATGTTAAACATCATCCACACAAGCGCGAATTCAAACCATTTTTTGTAACTTTTCTACGACCGCTACTGTTATATTTTTAGATTTTTTGAAATATATGCTTTTAAGAATTTGTACGCTTTTTTCAGTGCGACAGCCTGTGTTAAACTTGGGAGCTACCTTCTTTTTTTGGTATAGAAACTTGTGCAAGCTTGAGGGCGCCGAGTGGAAAAAACGACTCAAGATTAGAAGCTGTGTTACGAGATATTTTATTGTTAAGAATCAAAATATTCTAATATGAAGAGAAATAAAAATAATATATGTATATGTGAGTGTTCAGACGCGATTATATAATGTAAGGATGTTTTTGGCTGTCGAGTCGTTCTTCCAGTCGACGCTCTTTGTGAAGATAAAAAAAGTATATGAAAACACACACAACAAACAGAAAACGTACGTTCGCGTTTTTCTTGAATCACATGAGGTGACGAAAAAAATTTTACAGTCATTTTACTACTCCTTATGCTCATAAGCTCATATCTTTGCAAAAAGATGAAAACCGACATATTCCTATTCAGCATATGTACCGTGTAATATGCTAAGCACTTATTACTATTGTTTATTAATAATAATAATAAAGTATGCAAAAGTGTGCTTGTCATAATAAACAAAATGGAACACATAGTTAGTAACAATGCTGCTGTTGGAGTGGAGACCGCTTTCATGTTCAATAGGTGTGTCACTATATGCAACAGTTCTTAGCCCTATCTGAATTTAATCTAATTTTATTTAGCGTTGTTGAATTTGAATTGTTTCATTTATGAATCGTTAAATTTTTTATCGGATTGTTTCTTTTTTGAAAACCCTCATCCAGAGAAGAAATCAGATTCAAGATATATATTAGTTAGAACGAAATTCATCTGTTGAACTTATTTGAACAAAAAGTTGTATCATGCACAGCATTATGTAAACGCTTTACGATGTGTAAACAAAAAACTTTTAACTTAGAAAACAGAAATCAAAAATATATTTGCGTATAAACATGATATATATTTCAGAGTATCTTATCAATGTCAAAGTATCAGTTTGTATCATTTCAATTGCTACCCGAGAGAACATTTTTCCAAGCTTTTTCCTCAACTTTGTTTACAGCTTTTAAGCACCTTCCTTTTTATAATTTGCAATGAAAAATGAACGACGACAATATCTATGTATTTCCGAAGTGCGTATTTTTGCAACGATTTGTATACTTTCTTGGAATCGCATTTTCTCTACTTATGCGAACTTGTGTAAAGCGTTTGAGAACAAAGTCAAGAGGAATAATATCACTTATAATTGCAATTCAATATTGCCAAGTCCAGGGATTGTAAATCATATTTTCCTATGAAGTTGCATTTTATTGTTAGACTAATTACGCCAGCTGAGATCATTGTGACGATTTTATTACAAGTTGTACGGACATTGTATATATTTCTGAAGAAAAAGCAGAGGAAGAGTTTAAATGCGTGATTGATTATTTCCGTTATGATTTTTACAAATAAAGATTGGTGAGCTTACACCAGTATTGTGACAAGTTACCTGTCTTAATGTATACTTTATTTGAATATCAATTTACAATAAATGTTTTTTTTTATGACTTTGTATAAATTATTTCATTTCATTTTCTCTCTTTTCTTTTTATTTCACAAACAAAATCGTGCCTCCAAATGATACGATTATGAGGGCACAAATTTCTAAAATTGTAAAAACGAGTGATTAAAATTTTCAATCTCCATTCTTCTGATAAGCTAAATGTATTTAAATGACTTCCAACTAATGCTGACCTTGAAAAACATCTCTACTGATAAAATTTCTCAAACACTAGATATGTTAATTGGAATTATAGATTTTCTACTTTATCAGCACACGGTACACAGATTACCGATTCCTGATTTACCGACCCATGTTCACATTCAGATTTCAACTATGTCAACAAACGATAATATTCTCTTTTTTATTTATAATAATTTAAAAAATAACATAAAGTTTTTAAAAGTTTAACAATTTCGATAAAAGTAGTTTTCAGATTTTATATTTTGATAGAATAATTGAAAAGTTTAAAACGAAGTTGTTTCAAATAATTTTTGCAATTTTATAAATTGAAACACAATTGAAGTTAATTTATAATAAAAAATGAAATCAGTAAAATTGTTCTTACAATGTTGCTTATTTAAACGTAACCCTGAAGTGATAATTGTAGTCATGGCAACGGTCAGTGTGTAACTGATCTACCTCGAATGATACGTGAGTTACATACAATTTTAGCAATTACTGAAATCATTCCTCAAGATTTGAATTAAAATCAGAAATGTACTGGGGCTACAGTCCTGCTCTGGATTTGCTAGAACTGATTTCGAAAACCAGCGAGGAACCGCTGAACTTTTTAATCGTCGGATCGAGTGATGCGAGACATGTTTTAAAAACAATTTCGCAGCTGTATTTGCATGGAACAACGAGGACAATTACGTTTCATTTGGTGGAAAATTCGCTGGAAGAGATTGCAAGATCAATTTTGTTATTGAGCACTTGTTTTGAAAAAAATATAGGTATCAATTTTCATTACATAAAATGTCAAATTATATAATGTTGTCACTTTAGATAATCTGAATTATTATATAATTTTTCACATATTAATATTTGTTTTGGAATTGATTATTATTCAGGTTTACAAGAAGCAACGAGATATTACCTTGAAATCCTCGGCAACACACTTTTGAGGCCAGCAACAGCAAAATTTTTGATTTCGCGTGTTAAATTTCTAAGTGACGTTATAACAGAAACTGAACCTTGTGACTGGTTGGATTTAAAAGGATTGAAATATAAACAAAGAGATGGTTTGGATAATCTTTACAAGTGAGGATATTAATTTTTTTTTTCTAACGAATAAAAAAGTTGTAATGAATTGTACAATGAAAATGAAAACTTGTTTTAATAGATTTTGGGCAATGGGTGCAAGTGAGAATATTTCCACGTCGAAAATTTGGGATCTCAGTATTAGACGGTTATTAGGACAACGTTACGATCACAGGAAAGGGGTTTTTGATTGGGACTATTACATGGTGCTGAAATCGCGAGATATAAAACCCCTCAGTTCACATGACTACATGTAAAGTTCAAAACTGAATTGAATATTATAAAATCGAGAGTATAAATTGACTGATTAATTTCGTAATTTGATTTTTATGCAAAATGATCCCATTTTATATTGTTGCATAAAAAATTTTTATGTGCACAGATTTTGGCGAGAAAGCGGTGTAGCTTTTGTGTGGATTGAAGGCGAACCTATTCGAGGTAATCCAACTTTTATAGCTTTGAATGAAAGATTGCAGCCATTTTATATCGGCGACATAAGAAATGGACCATTTTTTACATGGATAACCGAAGCAAAAGAAAACGAGAGGTGGATTAAATTTTTTTTCCCTCCTGCAAATTCAAAAAGTTATATCAAACGTTGCAATTTTTGTCTTACGTAAAATAAATACTTGTTCTAGAATCTCAGATGTGGTAGAGAAACAGGTCATGTGTGCAATTTACGAAACTCATAACGCCGAGTGCATGGATGATAAAAAATTCGCAGCTCATCGCGACTCGTCGTTATCCAACGGAATCATAATGATCAAATTAGATACGTCATCGGAACAAGAATCGTGGTCCAAATCAGACAAAGTTAAACAGAAAAAAGCCAACGTGAAATGGACCAATCTTCCTCAGATAAAAGTACACTTTTCAGTTTTCACTTTCACTTTATTTACATTTTTTTTAATCAATATTGCTACAAACTCATTTCCAAACTTTGATTGCGTGTTACTTTTAATTTCTTTTTCTAATTTCAGATAAAATTTTATGATATGGCCGGGTTGAAAAAAATACAAGAAAAACGAGCCAATAAGTTTGATAGTATTTGGTTGGGTCAAAAAGTGTCAGGTGAATATCGCAACGTTTACAGTTTGCTCGGAAAAGGTGGCTTACTTCTAACTGAGACGAGGCAATTTTTGGTAGATTATAAGGATGAGCAAGTGAAACAGTTTGAAAATGATATGAAGAAAATTGCCACGGAAAATGGGTTGACAGAAATTGAGAATAAAAATAGTTTAAAAGCAGTTCTCAGTTTTCAGAAATAATTGGTAACTTTTTATCGCGCGCCGATCCACGAATTAGGGACAATCGAAAGTAGGTCTGATGTATTAAATAAAATACAAAACGAAAACACAAAAATTAATCCCATTCATTTTGCCATACCAATGATTTCAAAACTTTTTTAAATACAATTTTCAAATTCAATTAAATAAGTCGTTTTTTTTTTTTTTTTATTCCACCTGTGGGCTTTTCAATTTCACAAAATATAGATTGATTTTTTCGGGATTACAAAAGTTCAATAAAAGCGTCCGTAAGCAAATCGTACGAATCTGGTTTTGACATCGTGCACAAGTCCTCGTTATTTTTTGTTCTCAATCTTTCGTTTTTTATTGGTCGTTTGGGAGAGAATTCCAGGGCACCTTCGTCGGTTATTTTCACATGCTCACCGCGTCTTCCCGATTTCGTCCACACGAATCTCCGGCCGCGACTCAATTTAATCGACGGGTCGCTGTAAAAATGCATCGGTTATGTCAATATTTCCTATCACTTTTTATGGCAAACAAAACGTCATCCATCAAACAAGTCTCTCACCCGTATTTAGCAAAATTCGTCAGGATGGAGGAAAAACGCTCCCTCATTCTTTCATCGTCGCCAATTTTGTTTGCACTTGACAAATATTTATCACAGTATTGATCTGAACCTCGCATATAAAAAATGTACGCAAGATCATCGCCGTGTATGGCCCCTGGAAAAAATCAAAATTCAAATTGAACAAATTCAAACATTTTTAAAAGTCTATACGAAAATATTTTTAATATTTGCACCTGGCACTAAAAGGCGATCGTCCTCCTCATATCCGAAAACATAATAATACAAATTCGGATTTCCATATTCAACCATGTACTGTTGTTTGATATCAATTGGTTTCTCAAATAATTCGTAGGCATATTTCTGTGAGAGCAAAATTTTTATGATTATCTCAGGCCATTATCTTTTGTTATATATTTTTTTAAATTTATAAAATAATAAACCTTCAGGATGCCTTCAGATCGTATCAGTAGAATTGGATCTTGCTGTACTGAAAAAATCAAAGTTGATCATTCTATTAAAGCATTAGTTCAATTTTGAATTGAATTAGAAATGCAGTTTTTGTATAAAAGTAGTAACAAATGAATGCAAAACTGTACCTTGTTCCAAAGGAAGAACTTCTATTTCCTCAGCCTCTAAATCAGCCCTGAAAATATCCTGCAAGCCAACGTCTAAGTAACGATAAAGCAAATTCGTCTCAGCATTTGTGAATCCAAGCATGTGCTCGCCTTGGAAAAAGTTTCCACTTCTGAATTTCGTATCGTAGCATTGATCTATGAAAGCATCTTTTTGAGTTACGTTGGGCCATTCAATAGAAGGTACGAACGGCAGTTCCATAAATGTCGTCTGAACATCAACAATTGAACAAGAACAGGGTTTAACGATTTTTTTTCTGTTCATTTTAATCTTCAGAAGTTATAATTGAAAAAAATGTTCAGTCAAATGAAATAACTTACGTCGACAAATTTTGCGCTTATTCTGACTATATCTTCGATATCTGCTGACAGCAGTTGATCAGCCATCATGTCTGGACTATATCCCCGGAAATTCTTATCGAGCTTTTTTGCAAGTATTTTTGCATGTTTGAGTGGATTATTGGTGAAAGCCCAACGACAAAAAACTGATCCACTTAGTGCGATTGAACGATGAAATAATCCTTGAAAATTGCAACGTTCAACTCTATTAATCAATTCTGCACAATTTTTTAGATCAAATGGATTACTGTTTGCAACTTTTTTGTTAAACCTTGAGACATTTCGGAAACCAGATGTAGATCCACACTTGCTCCTCCAGCGCTTTGACCAAATATTGTCACTTTGTTCGGGTCGCCACCAAATTTTGCTATGTTTTTGTTTATCCATTTTAAAACGAGCACTTGGTCCTTCAGTCCTGCGTTTCCAGGTACCATTGGGTGTCGCAAATTTATAAAACCTACAAATTTCAATATTTTATCAACACTTTTGTATCAATATTTATTAAAAAAATGAGGAATAATAGAAAAAAGATAAATAACCAAGTTTTCTTATTTTTTACCTGGAGCTCCTAATCTATAATTGAATGTAACTAAAATTACATCCTTGTCGAGTAAAAAATCTGGTCCAAAATAATCGCTATTTCCAGAACCAAAAAAATAACCTCCGCCATGTATCCAAACCATCACAGCTTTTTTAGGATTTTGTACACTGTTGTTATGATTGAATTCATAGTCAGTCTGATGAAAAAATATTTTTTTATTGTATATACATTATTTAACTAAAACAATCTCAGTTTAGGATCATTGTACTCACAACTGGTGTGTAGACGTTCAAAAAAAGGCAATCTTCATCGCCCATGAAACTATCATCATCTTCGAAATCCATCTGAGGACAAACGTTGCCATGTTCGAAAGCTTCTAGCATGTTTGTCCATGGTTCAATATCTTTAGGTGGCTATAAAAAATGGATTTTCTTTAGTATGTTTTTTTATACAAGAAATTTAATAAAAATTCAAATAGAATGTTAAAACCAACAGATATCATCGATATTTTTGAACTAAAGAAATTATTCGGTATGATATAAAGTGATGAATTTTAATTAATAAAATAAAGAACGATGAATTTGTTTAAATCTGTTCTTTATCACTTACTAAAAATCGTTTTTCCTGAATAGGCGGATCAGCATACGGGATTCCTTTGAAAGAAGAGTATTTCGCACCGCTCAAGACGTTAGTCATGATTTTCCCAATGAGTTTTCCACTGTGCACTTCAACGATTGGAGTTCTTTCCACCGCACCATTCTTAAGATTAAATTTTTTGTATATTTTATCACAAAGTTTACTGTCACAATTAATAAAACTGACAGCCACACTAAGATAAATAAATGAATAAATAAATGCACTTGGAACAAATTTAGACATTCTTAAACATAAAACCGACGAAACACACAGCTTAAAACGTAGAGAAAAGTGATACGAATAACTTTTTGGTCAAATATATATATGCGACACACATTTTGTGAAGTGAAAATTTTTCGGAAGGTTTTTTATCTGTTTGGGTTTGTTTGATATAATGATTAATAGTTGAACATATGTCCAATTACGAATACGTTTATAAAGTTGGTCATATTATCATACGAAATAAATTAAAAACTCTTCGAACCACAAAAACACGGACATAATTAAATACAATCGAGGCCTAATCTGAAAACAACGTTTTTTTGGTTTCATTTTTTTCTATTCTATAATAACAGTTGAATGGAAATTATTAACAAATAAATTGACTTTTTTTCGTTTCATCGACTTAGTGTTTTAATTAACATTTTTCAAGTCGATCAATTTTATTCGTTTACTTTTTTAATCATACAAAAAGATCGATTTAGATAAATCCGTAAACTGCATAAGTGAATTGATCGAATTGGTTTTTTAAAATTATTCCTCGGAGATGCGATTTTCTTAAAGAAATGTCTTTTCTCAACTGCAAAAAGAGATCAATAAAATCCGATCCGAAGTGCATTAGAAAGTAAAACTTTCCCTGAGCGCTGCGACGGATTTTCTCAGGAGACGAACTGTCAAATTTTATTTCATTCCAAAAAACATCAACTAAAAACAGTTAACTGATATATATTTAAATTTGTTTACATCATTTTTACAGTTTTTCAAATTACATTTGTTTTAATAAGAGTAGTCTTAAATTTAATTTAAATTCAAATTATTTTAATTTGTGCTTCATTTTTACAATGTGCTCAAATCAAAATGATCGAAAATGTAAATTTAAAAAATTTATACACTGTATGTAAAATATAGAAACTTATAATGTAAAGATACGATCGATAAATAAGAAGCGACTAAAGTTTGGAGTACACATGTCATTTTTGTACTCGGTATAGAGAATATTTTCTAAGTCAACTACGCCCGGAGTTATTGGCCGAACATTTTCCTTCATAACTAAGCGATCTGAGATCTCTAAGTAGCCTCCAGCTCGAGTGGATTGTTTCCATTCGATATTCTTCTTGTCATCATTTTTGAAGAATTCATACATTGGTTTCCTTAAAAGAAGATACAAATGAATAAAAATTTGAAAAATAACATATTAAAAAAAATTGTTTAGATAAAAAATTAATTTATAATAAAATTTCAATAATTGTACCCGAATTTAGCAAAATTTGTATACATCGTTACAACTCGATTTCTTGTAACTGCATCAGGATCGGCATAATCAGGCTCGGTTCCATTTCGACTAAAATGTATCAGAGGTGGATTTTCTTCTTTTTCATAAAAGACATATTTCAAATCTTCTGTATGAACGACTCCTAAAAACCAATTAGTCAGCAATCAATAATTAAAAGTTGCAATTTAAATAAAAATAAAGGTGGAAAGACCAATCGAAATAACGTACCATTCACATTTCTCTTGTACGAATTGTAATTAAAAAAGTAATAATAAAGGGACTGCGGATTGTCATAAGTTACCATCAGTTTTTGCTTCATATCTATTCCAGTAGCGAAGAGGATCTCAGACAAATTCTAAAATAATGGAAATAAAAAATTAGGTCTAACTGGTATTAATTTTCCAATGATAATATAAAACGTTGATTTTCCTTACCTGTAGATAATTATGTATAAAATTGATAGTCCGTTTGTGGCGTCTGAAAAACGGAGGTCTGAATCTACTGAGTCCATCTTCAAGAACTGAAAAGATAGATTTGAATAAACAAAATTAAAATCGATAAAAACATCAGGAATCGACAACGTAATCATCAAATGGATGACTGTTGAAATACTCACAATCTACTACAACTCCTGCTTCCAAACTTGTGAACCCAATGATATGATCTCCTTTATGAACTTCGCCCCTTTCATACTTGTTGATATAGCATTCGTTTAAAAATGGCGCAGTATTTTCATATTGAACTATCTCTACGGATGGGAGGAACTGCAGCTCCAATCTCAACAACTAGAAGAATCAAAATTCACATTTACACAGATTCAAAAATCATATACAATGATACAAAAATGAATTTAGTTTTGTAAATAGATTTACGGGACATATTCGTTTTGCATGACTATACATATCGGATCATATATATTTTTTATGATTTCAGATATGACTCAAATATATTTGGTATTTATGAATCATATACAGAACCAAATAATAAATTTTCTTATATAAAATACATATTTGTAATCTAACCTGAATCAAAACGCTTCCAACATTTTCAACTAACAGTTGCACCGGTGCATTTTGCAGCAATGCAACTGCTTCATCCAAGTCATGAATACACCTTCTGCATCTGGCCAAACTTCCTGCAAGTTTTAGACCATTTTTCCTCGCTTTTGCAGTTGACATAAATGCCCAGGGGCAAAAGACCGACCCGCTTATTGCAATCGACCTGTTGTACAAACCTGCAAAAATTTTTTTACAAAAATCCGTAAACATCATTGTTTGATAACATAATTCGAAAAGGAAATAACTTATTACTAATATAAAAAGTATACAGAACTTGTGAATAATCATTTTTATAATTCACGATATCGTTGTACACACTTTTTGATGACTCTGCAATGTTGTGCAGATCAATTGCAACTGCACCTGCACTTTGACCGAATAGAGTGACTTTATTTGGATTGCCACCAAATTTATATATATTTTTATGCACCCACTGCAAAACTAGATTCTGGTCCTTCAGACCCGCATTCCCTGGTATAAGTTCATGGCCCAAATTCATGAATCCTATAAAAAATACAAACAAATCAGTATAAGAAAATTGAAAACCAAATTTGATTCAATTTTATTCTATTCTTCCTAATTTGTTTTAATCTATTTCTTTATTCAATTAATTTTTTTGTTTAAATATTTGTATACCTATAGGTCCAAGGCGATAATTGAATGTGACTAATATGACATCCTTGTCAATCAAATAGTCAGGTCCATATTGGTCATCATTGCCAGATCCCCTCGCAAATGCCCCACCATGAATCCATACCATCACTGCTTTTAATCTTCGGATTGGTTTTTTAAAATTAGTCTTAAAAATAAAAAAAAAGTTTAGTCAAAATTTTGCTAATATATATTTTCCCTAATATAAAAATTAAAATTCAATAATTTAAAAAGAATTTTCTATAAAGAATATAATTAACAGAAAATTGATTGGTGAAGTTCACTTTTCAATCATCATTTTTTTATGCAACGAGTAAAGAAAATTTTATCTCTAAGGAAATTTCCGTTTCTTACTATTGGTGTGTAAACATTTAAAAAAAGGCAGTCTTCGTTTCCGCAAAAGTGATTATCGCAGTACTGCGGACAGATGTTACCAAACTTCGAAGCGTTCAATGTTCGAGTCCAAGGTCGAATTTCAAAAGGTGGCTGACAGAAAAATATTCGATAAAATTAGAAAACAAAAGATTGGCATTACGATAAACCAAAACTAGACTGTGTAATTAAATAAATGGAAAAATCAAAATACCAAAAATCGCATCTGGTTCAAAGGTGGTTCTGCATAGGGGATTCCCAAAAAGGCCGCATAATCCTCGCCCGTTAGAACGTTTCGTCTTATGATGCCCCTGATAGGACCGCTGTGCGTCTTCACGATATCCGTAAAAACTTTGGTTTTCCCGTTCAATCTGTCACATTTCACGTACGAAAACAACAAAAAAATCAAACACACATTGCAACAGTAGCGCATGGTCCAACTGCAGCTTGCACTAATCAAAACAAAAACACAACTTTCCAAAATTTTAACACGATTCAAAACATACGTTTAGCAAAACTGAGACGATTTGCAAATACAAATTTCGGAACAAAATGTTCCATTTGAAGATAATGGAACTCGGAAAATTTTTCAATAACTGTATAATTTATAGGCCAATCTGGTCACTTTGCCGGTCGAATGTAGACTTAAATAAATGTACGCAAGTTGTACAATTGTAAATATCCTCTGGGATATAATTTCAGATGCGCGTTTGGTAACGAACTAAGTCTAATAAAATTTCTTTCTTGCCCAAACTGTTTAGATCTTTTCAAAGACCTTGTTTTCTGTTCGAAGGTCGGGCATGAATTTATACAGGTTCTTGAGAAGTTCAGTATAAATCATGTTTGTTTGAATCCACAGTTTTGATCATTTCATTACGTCACAAGAGGATTCGGCAAAAAATATGGATCGAAGATAAATTTGATATTCACCTGTCAATCACAACCTTCATGAAGAAATTTATTTGTCAAAAATAAACAAAAAACTGTTCAATTTTTTATAACTTTTATACAACATTTATTTATTCCATTTAAGTTTGCTTAACAATTAACCGGTACAACCATACAATTTTTTTTTTTCACAAATTGATCTGCGAAACTGTATGTATTCAATTAGACTAGAATTTTTGGTGCTGTTTTCATTCGGAAGTGCATGATTGATTGTAAATCCCCATTTTATTGTTGCCATTTATTGGACGGTCTTCTTTCATTGAAAGTTCATTCGTTATTTTTAAGTACCCGCCATGTATTGTTGACGCTTTCCATACAAATGTTTTCGGTCCACTGTTATCAATATATTCGTAATTGGGATCACTATAAAATACCACAGAACAACATTTCAAAAAAACAGTCGTAAAAGAACTTACAAAGAAGAAATTTTAACATTCATCTTCAATGTAAAAAATATATATAAAAACGAAATGTTTTCGAAAAAAGTCTTCTTACCGCATCTTAGCAAATTGGTAAACATTGTAACAACACGATTTCTCGTAATTGCATCAGGACTGATACCGCTGTACTCATAGTTATTTTTGCCAATGTAATCTAATGATTGGTCCCGATCTTCTCTGTAGAAAAGGTACAATAAATCTTCCGTATGACCTACACCTGAAAAAGGACAAACATTTCAACAAAATTCGTTCATTAAAATCATTGCAATTGTACCCAAAATAAGTGATGTAATACCATTTACTAAACTGTCGTTCCCTACGTAATCAAATAGGTAATAATAAATTGAATTGCTAGAATTCAAAGACATGAAAAATTCCTGCTTAGCATCTATTGCTTTAGAAAACACAGCATCTGAAACTTCCTAAACAATTGGAAAAATAATAATTTATAAAAATAATATTGAATGAAAAAGATTTAATTGAAACGAAAAAAAATTGTTCAAAGCTAACTTTCAACGGAGTGTTTAAAAACTTCCTGGCTAAAGTTGACCACAGCCACCTAAGAGGTACTTTGTTATTTGGTAAATTTTTCGCCACATCTGTAATAAGTTTTTTTATTTTTTGTTCTATGATTTTTTGTGTAAAAAAACTGTGTTTGAAACCCGAATGGTTATGATGTTAAATAAACTTACTTTCGATTACCATTCCAGCTTCCAAACTTGTGAAACCCATTATATGATCTCCTTTATTAAATCTACCTTCTTTGTATTCGTCCAAAAAACAGTTATCGATAAATGTCTCGTTATCATCGAATTGTTTTTCTATCGATGGTGCAAATTCAAGCTCTCTGTCAAGTACCTATGAAATTTTCAGAACAAGGATTTAAAAAAAAATCAAATAACACAAAAGTTAATCTGTCAAAATCCTATTTTAAATCTTTTTTTTAATTTGACTTTGTTAGTTTACCTGAGAAAGGATAGACTTGGAATTTTCAATCAACATTTTTACAGGTGCATACTTGAGATGGAAAATCATCGATTCCTTAGTTTGTTTAATTTGTTGATTTCCAAATAACTTATCAGCAAATTTCATTGCATTTTTTATAGCCTTTTCAGTAGAAATAAACGCCCAAGGACAGAAAACCGATCCACTCATGGCAATCGATCTCTGATACAATCCTACAAAATTTTAAGTAAACTCTACGTATAAGTAAATTGAAATGAAGAAAAAAAATTAATCTTCCAAATGTTTCATCGACTTTACCGGCGGACGTTTTCGCAACATTATGCAAATCGACTGAAACAGCGCCAGCACTTTGTCCAAACACAGTGACTTTAATCGGATCGCCACCGAAACGTGCGATATTTTTCTTCACCCACTTTAATACCAGATTTTGATCTTTGAGGCCTGCATTTCCCGGTATCATTCTGTGACCCATGTTCATAAACCCTAAAAACGTAAAAGTATGATAAATTAAAAAATCTTAATCTTACCAAACCTTTTTATCAAATTCTTACCCATTGGTCCTAAACGATAATTAAAAGTAACCAAAATCACGTCTTTTTCGAGCAAAAAATCTGGACCATATTTAATACTTCCGCCATTGCCCATGGAAAATGCACCACCATGGATCCACACCATAACAGGTTTTAGATCACTTATGTTATGGAAAAATGTCTAAACCAAAAATTAAATGAAATATATTTCTAAATTTAACACTAAAATCTAATGTTCATTTTAACTTTGAATCAAAATATATTGATTTGGAATAAATAATATTTTAAGTACTAATAATAATATCATATTTAATTTGAAATTAATAATGTTAACAAATGTTGTTAAATAAAAATTTCTTTAAATATTATTGGATATTCAAAAACTTACAACTGGTGTAAAAACATTAAGATAAAGACAATCTTCTTCTCCGAAATAAATTTTGTCAACAATTTGTGGACACGCGCTGCGAAAATACGTCGCTTGCCATACATCTTTCCAGGGTTTGATTTCTACCGGGGGCTGAAAATCAAAGCGATGAAAAATTGACGATAGATCACAGATGAAAAATGAGACACAAAAGTATTTGAGGTTTACCAGAAAACGCAACTGTTCTAACGGCGGTTCTGCATACGGAATCCCCATGAAAGCAGAATAATTTACTCTTGTCATAACGTTCGTTCGAATAACACCTCTCACAGGTCCACTTTGAGTGTAAATGACATCCGTGCACAAAGTGGATGAATCGCAAATTGGAATCGTGATACATAGCGCAAATAAGATTAAAGTACCAGATCCCATGATCAACCTAAAACTGGAATATTTCATTTCTTTAACTTGAAATTTCATTTCTTATGCAAATTAAAATTTCCTCATTTCAAAAATTTTAAATGAATAAATTAAATTAAAAATTATATACCAGGCAATAAACTAATTTTATTTAGGTTATGTATTCCATTCATTTTAGTTAACAAATTTTAACATTACCTTGATTTATGTTAACAATTATTATTAAATGTTAATTAATTATAGTATTGCGAATGGTTATTTATTGATAAATCTTTTTAGACATTTCAAATTAGGAAGAATATCGAAAATCCAAGAAGAATGAGAGTTTTTCTTTATTTATTTTATAAAATCAACAGCAAAAACTTATTTCGAAAAATGATGGACAGAACGGTACTCACGTGCTGCGGATGAATCAAAAATTCATCGGCTGCCATAGCTTTCGTTCGTCATCACCCAAAAATTCAAAAAATGGGCAAAACAAAAAACGACTCAATTTGCCGAACGTTATTGCAATTCACTTTTGTTTCAATTCATCTGCGAAACATTGTACGAACGACGGAAAACTCGTTAAACATATTGTCAAAACACTGCAAATCAAATTAGTCGAGAATCGAGCTACTGTACATACTCCCAACTACGCACATAGTTGTTTATACACTGCGAAAATTTGTATTTGAGTGAAACATAAAATATAGGAGAAATCTATTATGTACCATTGTATTTCGTAATAACAACCGTCCAAATCTCTTTTCGATCTCGAGTTCTTCGACCGCCTGAGAGAACTTGTTATGCCGTACGCCGAAGGATAAGCACATCATTAAACGCGTTTTATCCACAAAATAAATCATTGAAATTTAGCAACGATCCAAATCACGTTGCAATTTTGTAACATCAATTTACGAACGAAAAATCCATCTATTGTACCTTCCACTTATTATAAAACTCTGATTTTGAAACAAAATGAAAACTAAATACGCAACATGAGAAATTGGAAATGTTACAGAAGACTGAACACCAAGAAAATTCCAAAAAAAGAATTAAACCAAAAAAAAACTTTTAAAAGGAAAAGACAAAATTGAAGAGGACAAGAAAAAAGTCAAGACACGAATCTGTTTAATACATTTTTTTCTACGTTCCTATTTATTATGAAAATATAATACAAAACATCCTATGTTGTATTACATAGATAACAATGCTCAATTAACGTTTTTTTTCTTTTGTCATAACATTACCATCCAACACTATCAGAAGCATGTCAAGATAGGTAAAGTCATTGTTGTTTTTGAAGGAAAGGCCCAATATACAGAGAAAGAGAGATAGATATACATAATATGTATATTATATATAAGTTAGCATAGACGATACATTAGACTCGAGGAGTCAAAGTTTGTTTGGCTGGTAGAGTTTTTCGCATGACTTGTTTTGGTTTGAAAAAAACGTCTTCTTTTGGTTCGTTTTTGTTTTATCTTTTTTTTAAATCTCTGTATGCTCGTGTGTCATTTGGTTCCTTTCACCTTTCGCTTTTTAAAAAACCATGTCGACGCACAATCAAGTTTTGTATTAAGAGCTAGTTATACAAACAAATATCAAACAGATGCAAAAACGTTGTCGTTAATCATAAATTAAGTGAAGTCTCAAGGTTATGAGAGTCAGAAGCTTAATTGTTAATCATCTAGCATCACTATCATCTCGTGTCTTTTCATGTCACACCTTGCTACTGAATGGCTCTACGTTATCGTTTCATTAGTTGACTTGTTATTTCTCAGTTAATTTGACTTGTTTAAATTTAATGTTAAAACTTGAGTTAAAACCATCGTTTGTTAGTCCGTTATTGACATTCTCAGTCGATGCACACACAAAACACAAAAACATCTTCGTTCGTATTTTATCTTTCCATTGTTTATGATCTTTTGTCAACACGAACGAAAATCTTGCGGGGAACCGAACGAGATTCATTAACGGTTTGTATGAAGGGGGTTATACGCAGCGTTTCAGTACAAGGACCAAAGCGACAAATGGCTTCCGCGAAAAAAAAATGAACGAAACAAAAGAACAGCGAATGAAAATATCTGCGTGCGTGTGAAAGTAAAAGTTTGTATAAACCGGTTCGTTGTGAGCATCGAATGACATCTCTATTGGCTCTTCTACTTGGATTCATTTTTACTTCAGTTATTCAATTTGTGTTTATAATTCTAATGTATCACTACCTTTTAGGCGAGTCACACGCTCTCGGCTCGAGCCTTTTCCAGATTGCCGCATTGGTCGGGACGCAAAAATGAACTGCGACCAATCGCGTGAACCGCGCACGCTCAGCCAAAAATTTTGCACGCGACCCGCATTTTTTAGTTTGTTTTTTTTTTTTCGTTAATTAATGGCCGGCTCCGAGGCAAAAGCGCTTCAATCTATAGGCATTACAATGTTCATCTACGCAATCGCTAAGTACGATTAGCACTACGGTTAGAATAAGTCTAATGTTTGACAATAATATCAGTGTTTCCTGATCGATGGTTCGCGCGTTCGTGACGCACACGCGCGTGCACTTTCGCGCGCCTTCTTTGTTTGCTTCGTTAAGTACTTTGTCGCCTTTCACTTCTTTCGGTGAATCCTCTCGCTTTCGTAAAACTAACTTGTAAACCTATATTGCTCTTCGTATTGCTGTCATTATAGCTCTACGTAGTTCATGCAAAGTAGTAGTAATGTTTTTTTTGTTTTTTTTTTCGTTTGAAAATTTCAACGCCTCACGCAAATGCTGTCCACATTTTTGCTTGTCCTAATTTATTTTCATTGGTTTTTTTTCTTCGCTAAAGTTACGTCGTTTATCATTAGCCCATATTAAACATAATTCTTTAGCCACACACTAATATTGCTTCTACTCGTTGATATAACCACGTGACCTATCATCGACAGTGCTAAACTTATCCAAATTAAAAAAAAAAGTCAACCATTTTTACATCCTCTCCTTTATTTTTCCACCATATAATTTACAGTTGAATTTCATTTTTTACATTTTGCTATTTTAATTAAGGTTTGCTTTTTTTTCAAATTGTCAACAAAAGTTGCTCAGATAAAAAAAACATCTTTGTGCAAATATGTTACATATGTCAAATCTTTTCGTATGAGGTAAAAATGTGACAAATGTGCAACATAAATGGTACCATATATGGATTATATACAACTAAATATGTTGCATGTTTGCAGCTTTTTATTTACCAACTATGTTGAATATGTTTTTTTTTCTTTTCGTTTAAAAATCATTTTGTTGAGCAAGTGTTTTGATATCTGCAAAAGTCGGAGCACCGTCCACGAGACCACGTGGTATGTGTAACATGCTGGGATATACTTTTGGTCCTTACAGTATATCGTATAATAGTTATATGATTAATTTGTTTGTTTTTTTTTTTATTAATTTGTCATTAATTTAATTATCATATATTCATTATCAACGAATACCTCTATAAATATAGTTAACTTTATATCCTGCACTGCGTTCGTTTCTGCTTGTTTCTGTTTGTTTGTTTTTCATTTTTTTTTTATTACTATTATTATTCGTGTCATACAATATAGTCAGTTGGATTTTTTTTTCACGCTATAATATAATGGCGAACGTCCAAAAACAACAGTGTATCCCATTGTTCGAATCGTATATAATCGATGGCTGCTATTTTATCGTCTAAAATTACGCGACTGAATGCAAATAATAACTCCGATGTTTTTTTTTATATCGCAGATAAGGTTTATTACGGTTTAATCGTTACAATCGTTTGTTATTTCTTTCTTGCTAGAATATAGTATCATGCTTGTGTTAATTAATCGTGTAAGTGTTTTTTTCGTTGAATTGATTTTATTGAATCAGTTGTTTTCTTTGTTGTCATTATGAGTTTACGTTTACATATTGCTACGATGCGTGTTTCATTCGTTTCGAAAAAATGTTCGTTTTTCGTCCCTATGATAATTTATTATTAATCGGGATCGAGTCCAACGCGAGGATCGATCCCCCACCCTACAGTTTTATTGCTTTTGAATACCCCAGCTTCCTTGGGACATCCGATCGGAACAATATCCTGTAAATATCAGTCGTCGCGCGGGGGAAATAAGGGCTGACTTATGCTCTTGTTTGGAAGTTTGGTCGCTCTTTGGATTTAGGACTCGGGGATTATCACAATGCGTACAGCGCAAATCATCCACACCTGTACGCTCATCAGGTTTCGCTTTTCCAACATCGTTGCCAACTCTTCCCATGTAAAACATACATATGTGCCATATATTCCACATATATCTTGACCTATAAGGACATTCTTTTATTTATGTCAACATATATATCGTACGTATGTCCATATATGCCAACATATACATCGCTTAGATATTTGTATGTTACATATACGATCTTATATATAATCTCATATATATTCACACATATGCAAAATTTTACCTGGGTTCATTTCATTCTCGTCGTTCGCTTACATAAGTTTTAATGTTTATATCACACATCCGCATATCAACTAGCGTAAAACCTGCTCGCCAAAATGTTTAATCGAAATCGCAGTGACCTTTGCTTTACACGACCATCCACGGTCGGGCGGACCCATATCGATCCTCTTACGATGGGAGACCCGTTTTTCAAATGCAAATTGCGTGCGAAAGCTCGCTCGCAACCCCCCCTCCCCCTTGAATATACGCTCGACCGTGAATCGTCGAACCAGAGTGAACCGGTAATTGACACAGGCTGTAACTCGCAAATTCTAACGTGACAATAATGGAAACGGATATCAGAACGTTAGGCACTTTTGCACGGCCAGGGTCTTGCTTCGTTGAATCCTTTTATTGCTTACATCATGCTCGCTTCATTTGCTTGCCCCTCTTCCTTCACTTATTTATTGACCTTGGATACTTATATATTTACATGAGCGTTTGTTCATTGAATTTTCAATTCGTAACAAAAGACATCATATTTTTCTTTCCATAATACACCAAATTGTTATCTCTTAACAGAATTGTGGAGTTGAATTGACAGCACCTATTGACCTCTAATTTTTAACATCCAATTTGTTCTTTCTTTCCTTCCTTTTTTTTCGTTCCCGTTTAACTTGTTATTCGTCCTACAATTGTGGGTTTTTCAACTTTGATAAGATTTATAAAATTGTATTTGCCATCAACGAAATTGCAAATAAAGGTGCCGCTCCAGTTGGGCATTTCGTTTCGTTCTTATTGCCTCGACGCCCTCTGACACTCGCATCGTTCAACTCGGAACGATCAATAATGACGGTCACGTGCCAAGCACGGCTGTAACGATGCAACGAGTACGAACGGAACATTGTATCCCACCCTTTCGTTGAATTCGAATTAAACATTTCTAGGGACCGCTGGTTTGCACCACTCGCACACCGCCTCTCTCCGACCAGCGGTGTCGCGCTCCTTTTTCTCGCCTCTCCTACGGGGTTCAGGTTCGCATTACGTCCGGAAGAGTATGTACACGTGCGATATTGCTATACGCTGAAGATCCTTCACACCGATATTTATTGAATATTGGCCCGCCGATGAGCCCAGCTCTTGCCAGATTTATGTCTAGATTGTAAACCTATAATACCATCGTAAATCATTCCTCCCCCTTACGTATCTTTATATTTCTTGTCAAAATTTACGCTACGAGAACTTGTTTTTAGTGTCTAAGGCTTTATTACACCTCCCCCTTTCCTATTTACATCTCGCCGAAAGAACAAAAAAATTTGCTTTATCCTCTCTTAGTGTCTCTCATCGCTTCCTCAACCACCATTCGATCAGCAATTTTATTTATCGTACAACTCGTATTTGTTTCATTTTATATTTGTAGTTTTGTGTGCGTGTTATACATTTTTTATGGGGGGGCCTAGATTCTTCCTTTCTTCCTCGATTGGTCACTTCAACCATCCTGCAAATTTTGTCTCTAGAAAAAACAAACATTTGCTTTCTCGAATTTTGAATAACAGTTGCACGAAATTTCACGACACTCACGCGACTCTGGTAACAAAATATATCTCACGCTTATCGTAACGTGAATGTCGCGAGATCGTGGACGTACAATTGTTGAAAAAAAAAATTGTTTTTTCTTTTCTCTTTTTACAGAATGGCTGTTTCGCGAGATTCGTTTTCGACGTTGCTTGTCCGCTCGAAAAAAGTTCTGACTAAGTCGCTTGTTCCACTCACACAACAGGTCAAACTCGGCGCGCTTCTAACTCTGCAGCGTCTCAACTTGCGAAGACAGCTCGGATCGTTGAAAAATTATTCATTGCACTGCGATCGTCACAAATCCTCACGGTTTTGTGTTCTACATTTTACACTAACTGTACAATCTTTGGTTCGGCAAACTTTTGTCAGTTAAAATTTTTGTATTGGCACGTCTTCAAATTTGAGAGGAGAACCAGATAGTTTTATTTCATTGAAATATTTTAATCAAAATTTCAGTGAAGACTGGATATAAACTTGGAGGGGACATCTTTTACAGTTTTCATTGATCATATAAAAAATCGTCCAGAGTATTTTCGCAACCGTAAAAAATGCAAACAAAAATGTTTTTCTGTTTCTTGTGAAAGAGGAAAACATTTGGTGTAAAGTACATAATTTAGAAAACATTGTGCGTTCGGAAAACGTTAAAACATCTGGTGCAACTTTTGGTCAAAATAGTTCTGACTCTGTAGGACGTCGCAGTTTTAAGGCGAAGGAACCTCCGAGTTTATCCGAGCTGGAAACGATCCTCGTTGGTTAGTTTTGCGAATGACCACAATGGGGGTTTGATTCGACGCTTAACTTGTCGCACTTAAGTCCCTTTTATTGGATTAGCCTTCGCGCGTCGAGTGACCATTTTCACACACACACTCCTGCACACACACAGCCTAGTAAAATTATAACTCACGGCGGAGCCTTGAGCCGTCGCCTGATTTGAACACATTTCTACTGTAACTCGGAACTCTGTCTTTGAAAAGTTCAACAATTATTCGAAATTATATTATCCCTTTCATTTTTGTTGAAACAGCATATTTTATTATTATTCTTCATTATTTCCACTAAGGGTTCGATGTTTCGTTTACAAATTAAAAATGTTCCCTTGAAAAAGTTTCAATTACAAATGGAACGCCGTTGCACACTTCCGTCTAATAAAAAACTGTACATCAATCGTTTGCGCGACGCCGGCGGTTCTGTCACGAAGTATCCGGATCCGATTTTGGTGTTATGCGTTTGGTTATTTGTTGTCGACTTATTTTCATTAACAAATCGTTTCGAAAAATAAAAGCTTCTGAAAACGTTTGCACACGAACAAAAACGCATCGAGATTTTTCAGCAGTCCCCGATACGTCCATCACATTTGACAAATCCGGATACTTGGCGTTGCTATTCGCTCTTTTTGTTATTTTTATTTTCTTTCTTTCATTTTCTTTTTTTTTCGAAAATTCAGACCATCAATCAAATGGTTTTTCTACGTTAGTATTGACAAGCTGCAGGTTTACGAATGAAAAAACTGTTCCCTTGTGACAAACGCACTTCAGTCTCTATAAATATGGATTACGTTTAAGTTTGAGCCGCAAATTTACACGATTCATTTTTAAGTGTAATTGTTTCATTGTTTTAATTCTTATTGATTTTGTTTGGTTCTTCATATTGTTGTTTCTCTTGTTGTTCTCGGGTTTCATTAAAATCTTTAATCGCGGTTTTGGTGTTGCGTTTCATTCGAAATCGAACGATTCCTAGCTCTAGAAAAAGTAAGATCCTTCCGACTAGAGTACAGAATGCGAAAGCGTTTCCTCCAACCGCGCGCCCTTCGTTTTTCTATCAAACGATCATTTCCAGCAGTGAAATTTCGCCGCTGAAATTGAGCTTTTGACAGCCAGCCAAGCGTGGTGTTGAAAAAATGAGCGTCTTCACTTGTTGGAAAAGGACAATCACACACACGGATAGAACAGCGGGAGCAAGTCTCGAGATGAGATGCAAGGCCAGAAAGGAAGCTTCGTGTACAGTTAGGGGAGTAGTTTTTTCCGTTCCGATCGGTAGTGAATAATCATCGAAGAGAGGTAGATACAGTGAGAGAGAGATAGAAGAAGTAACCATGCGCCACTGTCTTTTTTTTAGTTTCTTTACGAGGAGTAAGTTCTAAGGGTACGAGATAAGGAGAGTATATAGACATACGAGTAGAGAGAGAGTCGATACAGTTACGTGAAAACTGAAAAGCTTAAAGACGCGAGAGAACACGTATATGTCGTGTTGAGCATATGACTCAGGAGTATCCATGGGCATCCGAGGATAATAATATATGTTCAAGTCGAGATTCGTAGATTACAGTAGGTTTTCACTTTATACGTGAGCCTGAACAATCGGTTCGTTTCAAAATTTTACAACCTTCGATTCGAACCAAATTTTCAGCTTGATTATACAACTTTGCTATTGCCTTTGATAGGTTGTCTTTAGAAGTAGTTTTGAGAGCGCGATCTGAGAGTCACCCAAGACCCAAGTCATACATTACAAATCATCTTATTGCAAGCAATAATGTCTTACTTAAACCTTAGTCAAACCTTTTTGATTCCTTTACTTTTCTTCTTATTCTTTCTTTTTTGGGTTTTCAAATCTGTTGATATCCTGGTTTGGAATTGAAATGGAACATGCCAGGGTGACCCTCATTAACGAAGCTTGCACAGCTAATTTGTCAGTCTACCATGATTGAGAAAAGGAAAGAAAACAATTGAGGCTGAAAGATGGGAGAAGTCGAACGAAGAACCGCAGTTCCTGTGTAACAAAGCAGTATATTTACAAACGGTAACCTCTTCTAAGGCTAAGGTTCAGCTCCGGATCAACAGACTCGCTCAATAAATATACCATCGAATTTAATCGCGTAGCTTTTTTCTCTTTATTTCAAACTCTTTCATTTGTTTTTATTTTTTTTTCTCTTGCTTCTCTCTTTCTTTTTTTGTTAAATGACGTTTTTTTCATCTCGTTTATTTTTATTTTGTACACATTTGTCTTGAGCACCTCTCTAGTTAACATCAAATTTCGATAAATAAGCTTTTCTCTCAACCCGCCAAGCTACTCCAATTTTCATTACGTCACGTGAAAAAAGCCATCGTGATGCGTACGCTCGCTCTACGGGCTCGCTAAAAAAATAAATACTCGCGTGCTTGCAACGCGGTATGCAGTTTTTGATGCGCAGACAAAAAATTGCTCCCATCTTGTGTGTTACACTTTTGTTTTCTCCTATTTTAAACGAAATCATCAAAAATTGTATACTATCGACTAGGATGAAATTGTCGCTGAATTCGTATAACAAAACGGACATTCGGCTCTTGGCATCGCTATCGTTGTATCAAATCGTTGTATCAGCGCAATCGCAACAACCTGCGGTGTACTCGCAATTATAACAAGTAAAAAATTCGACGAAAAAAAGAACAGCAACACAAAAAACGAAGTTTCGCATTTTCAGATACAAAATATAACAAGTCGACATTTCCGTACACCTCTCCGTTTCATACAAAAACATGGCCGATTGATTAGTTATCAGCAGCTATATCAAAGTTCAAAAATACCAAACAAAACTCAAATCATGCAATCACTAAGTCCTGCGGTAATCTCAGCTTCTGTTTACTTATATTTACACGCGCGTCATATAATTAATTCTCTCTATTAAATATATATTTTTTTCATAATATAATCTATATCAAACTTCGCTTTCGTTGACCGTATAAGTGCTACGAGTCGCAAGTAAATAATGCAATCATGCGGTCTGTGTTGTTCTTCCTTGTTTGTTCGTTTTTTTTTTATATTGCTAATCGTTAATTTATTGCTTCAAAGCTGTATGGTCGGTGAAGAATTTTCATATTTTTTTTCACATTCATCTCTTACAACTTTTCTTTTTTTTATGAAAAAACATTATTGTGCAGAAGAAGAAGAAAAAAGAGAAAAACATCCCCCAGAGGAAATATTTGTACAACTTTTATGCTGGATTGCGGTATAAATTTGAAAATGCTCGGGGAATAATATTTCCATTCGGACAGAATGTATGAAACGAGGAAACATCTTGAGATGTTCGATTTTGCACTCGACTTGTGAAACATATTGGGGGTAGGAGAATCGACCGACCCTTGACCGACCACACACCTAGCTTTTGAACTCACTATTCCACCCCCCTCGCAACGGGGCATAATCGTACGAATGTATAATAATAAAAATGGCGCTTCCTCTACTGTACATGCAGCCGATTAGCATTATAAAATTGTTATATCTCGTAGGATAATCCCGTAAAGTTTAGTTGCACTCGGCGGTTATTGTAAAACGCAGCGTGGCTCGCGTTTTGATGGTCCCCGCTCTCGGTCTTGCAATTTTGAACGGCCGATTTTTATTATCATTATTATCTTTGCGGTCGATTGTTCAAACGTTGTAACGACCGTGCGGAGAGATCATCGAAACGCGGAGGCGCCTATGATATCATAATCATCTACTTATGAATGTTACGTGTACGACGATCGATCTCAGCCAGAAGCTATACTTTTGTCGTTGCTAATATGAATGACGGTGAGAATGATTAATGAACATAACGATGACGTAACCAGGATGCCTTTTCGATGTTTCTTCGCGTCTATAATTATAGGTATATAATATAATTCGTTGTGTCGAAACATTGCTTTGACCGTACGCGCTACCGCTTCGTGTTGTTTTTTTTTTTAATTTATTTTTGTTGTATTGCTTGCTAAAAATATGACTGCGTATCATATAGTTTTGGAGTTTATCGTACGCCTCTATTTAACATTTTTATTAGTTTCAAACTTGGTTTCTTCTTTAAATATTTGTTCGGCTAAATCTTTTTTTTTACTTGGTTACTTTTTTTATCTTAGTTACTTATTCGTCGTCCAACGCCTTGGATCATAATCGCAAGGACCTGTGAGATCGACGTTTGATGAATGGGGTTCTTCTTTTTTTTATTCTCAATTGTTGTTTTTTACTGTTCATCTCATCTCACGCAAACAAAAGTGGATTGACAAATGGCTCGATAAACGAACGCGTAACTAGAAATATATATTCATATATTTATATATAATATATCTTGTATTTGTTTATTTTTACTTTATTTTTTTTTGTTATTTAATTTATATATGTGCGTCGTACGCACTTGTTTAAATAAAGTCTATTCAATATGAGTTGTTACTGTTAACCGACTAGAATGACTAGACTGCAGTGTGGACGTCAACATTCCGACGTGTACTTAAATTTACTGGACGTTTGTTAGTTCAATTAACTTTAGAGATAACTTCATCGCCTCTTCTACTAATTACTGGCACTTTTCTAATTAACCTACGGCATAATTTTTTATCGCATCGTGCGTTTTATCTGCTGTATTTTTATTTTTTGGTATATGTTCTTATATCTTATTTCGTTTTTCGTCGTTTTTATTCTTTTTTTTTTTTTTTTTGGTTATTTCGTTGTACTTGTTTCTTTGGTTGGTATTTTAGTTGCACGCAATATTCAGTGGCGCTGTGAGATGTGGCCGATGAGAAATCAGAGGATTTGGATGAAAAAAATGAAAAATTGAATTAATTTGCGAGAGCCACCTTGAAGACACCAATTTTATGCTGAGGACGAATATTGGACATCCACGCATCAGACTCTTTTAGGAGTCGAAGGTTTTTGAAGCGCAAAGTCTGATGTTGAAAAGTGGAAAAGTGTCCCTATTCAAGTGGTCCCGAACCGCTTTCTAGTCTTCAAAGTGTCTGTCAGAAGGACAGAAAATGTTCAACAATCCTCATCGATTGCTGGTTAATTCTCAACTTTGAATTTCATAGGAAACAACAGAGTAGAAACAAAAAACAAAAACTTTGCAACCATTTGAGAATAAATAATTGACTGAAAAGTGCGAGAGTCCCGCTTGTTCTCTCTTCTCGAACGGAGGCACTAAAATTCCAAACTTTTTTTACGGCTCATAAAAACTAGAACAACTTTCTCTGCCGAACAAAAGCGTAACGCTGATTAATTATCCCAAGTCAATTACGCCATATTCTCATCTCTCTAACAGCCTTGATAAAACAACTAATTCCTCCGCTTCAATAACCATAAAACCGTTCGAACAAAAAATGAACTACCGACTTTGCAACACAATTAATCAGATCGGGAATTTACGACATCTCCGATGAATAAAACAAACCAACTCGACCGATCAAACAAACAAAACAAAAATAAAAAAAAAAAACAAAATCCTGATCTTCAAAGACCCCAACCAACAGCGCCACCTACGTTAACTTATTCAGCAGAGTTTATTTACATCTCAATAACATTATCATTTTTCAATAATTTTGCCACCATCTCTGTACAGTCGACGTCTCGCCAGTTCGACTAGGTCGTGAGAACCCAATGCGTTGAATCGGAACAATCGTTAATTGGAAGGAAGTGCTGTGCTGAATGAGTTAGTGTTGGAGCCCGTCGCCAGAGGGCCGCTAGCTCTCTGGCGACGCGGGGTCCATCTCGTCCTGCTGATGGTGCTACAATCCCCTGTTGTTGTGCGCGTGGTGTTGCTGCTGCTGGACGTCCTCGTCCCTGAGACAGGCCGACTCGAGATGTTTGTTGAGATAGGACTTGAGGGCGAAGGTCTTGTGACACCTGGAGCACTCGTAGTTCTTGTCGGCCGAGTGTGTCTGCATGTGCGCCCTCAGGTTGGACCTATCGGCGAAGGCCTTGCCGCAGTGGGCGCAGCCGTAAGGCTTCTCTCCGGTGTGACTCCTGAGGTGGCCCTGGAGTAACCAAGGCCTGGAGAACATCTTGCCGCAGACGCCGCAGCTGTGCGCCAGCTTGTGTGTGAGCACGTGCATCGCGAGCGCGGGCATGCTCACGTATGCCTTGCCGCAGTGGATGCACTTCTTCGCCGACTGCGAGTCGAGGCTCCGGTGGGTCTGCTTGTGTCTCGACAGGTTGGACGAGGTGGCGTACTGTTTGCCGCACTCGGTGCACGTGAACTTAGGCCGGTCGGGCTGGATGGGCTCCTTCTCCGGAATCGCGGCATTGCTGGAGCGCCGCTTGCTGCGCCCGTCCGAGACGAAGAAGGCCTCGTAGGTGTAGGCGACGGTTTTGTTCGAGGCCGGCCCGTGGCTTGGGCTGCTGCTGTTCTCGGCAGTGGCCGGCGACTGCGGCTGGGCGCTCTCCGGCTGACGCGACTGACTGGGCACCGGAACCAGTACCGACACCGGGATCGGCTGCGGCTGCGGCTGCGGCGCCGGCGACAGCGTGTGGATGAACACCGAGTGGGTTGGCGCTGCCGGCGACGCACTCAGATCCAAGATCGCCTGCGCCGCGGACAGGTCCTCCTCGGCGGGGCTGCGGATCTCGCTCGGCTGCAGACTGTACGGACGATAGATGTCCTTCTTCTTTGGCGGCAGGGATAGGGCGGTGCCCGTGCTGGTGAAACACATGGACAGACTCTTCCGCGGCGGCAGGCTCAGTGGAGTTGGTGCCAGGGCGTGACCCTCCCCCAGCTGTCCGAGGGGAGACGTCGAGTGCTGCGGCGATTCGGGACCCGCCATCTCTGCTGCCGAACGAAGGGTCGCGTACTTTGGCGGCTCTTCATGGTTGATCCAGGACTCGTGAGTGTAGCCTAAAAATCGCAACCAATCATTAGTTTTAAAGTCAAAGAAAAATTCAATGTAAATTCTTTTATAAAATTGTTATCTCAGTTTTGATTTCAAATGTAAAATAATGGTACAGAAATGTATAAAGATGTTGTGTGTTTGAAGCCAGTTGAAGTAATTGTGACACCTTGCGGAAATGTGACACTTTAATGAGTTTGATAATTTGATAAATTTTCTTATAGGTCAAATTGAATTTCAAGATCATTATCGTTGAATTTCTTTATAAATAGAATTGAAAAAATATTTGTGATTTGAATTAAGATAGTGTCGCATTTACACCACCTGTCACGATTATCCTAACTGCCCCTATCATTAATAATACGTCACATCAAATTTGTGCATGAATAAAATCTTTGTTTTTTGTATATCTCCTTTTAAAAAATTATAAAGTTGATTTCCTCAAAAGTAATATACTCAATAAAAATTTTCATATCATCCTTTAAACCAAGTTATCTCATATCAAACAACTGCAGTTAACCTTTATTCAATGTTTTCTACAGTTAGCTTAAAGAAAAAAAAAGTGAAGTAGGGGTTCTTGGGGGCCCCTGCACTGTCAAATAATTTTTCCTTCCGAGTGCAGCTGCTAGGTAATATATCTATCAGATCCATAAATTTATCAAAAAACTAACATCATTTGTCTCGATAAGCCACCGGAATTTTTTGATTACAATCAAAATGAGAAAAAAGTGTGTCAACCCTTTGACAAAATATGCTCGGTAAAGTTAAATTAATCACAAACCCGTATCAACATAACCGATACAGCAATTACTGACAGAACGTTTACGGTTGATTATTATTAAGATTACTATGACGACTGGATGGGTACAGTTTTGATTGAAACCAAAATTAATCGAGCGTTTGTTTGAGTTTCATAATGAAACCGTCGACGAAGAAAAATTTTTGTTGGACCGAACAAAAGAGCAACAGCTTGGAATTAACGGCGGGCTGTCATCGCAAGTTGATATTGAAATATTGTCAGCGTGGAATTAATCAGCGAAAGCTGTATTAGATTACAGTGAAGTATGGGCTTATTTGAACTAGATTGAAACGGGTACAAATCTATTATTTGAAGTGATGTATAGTCGTGCGAGTGAGAGAGAGAGCACCCTTGCCTATTATAGGATCATAACATATCTGGCTGATTAATTCCGTTTGATTGGCTTGTTTCGTACCGTTGCATGTCCGTGTATATCCGACACGTCTCTCCGACTGGCTGGAAACGTCGTTTCATTTGCAGCGCGCGAAACGCCATCGATTGACGAACGCTCCGATAAACCGAATTCGTCGGGGTTGCATTTTCGAGCGGCGCCCTTTTAGGGCGCTTAATCCCGCCATCGTCCAGGTCGCCAATCTTAATTCATTAATCTAGATTCCAAGACAGCCTAATAAATCATGATAATCGCGCGCCAGCGAAAGAGCCAATTCATTACCCGACTGATTAAAAATTTACCAAATAAACTTCGAAGATTCTAACACCTCTTTAGACTGTAATGAATAAACGCAAATTTCATTGTACATTCAAAGATGGTCTTAAAATAATCAACTTTGAAAAAACGGTCTGTTGATGAAATTTCTTGTTCGATAGTTTCGTAAAACATCAAATGAAATGGTGTTTGAGATAATTGTAAATATTATCGACATTTTCATTTTAATTCAAATAACAAATTGTCAAAAAAAATTAGGACATATTTTAATTGTACAATGTAACATAAATATTCAATATGACTTTTTTCAATTCTTTATAAATTTTTTAAAATACAATTTATCAATAATATAGATACACCTATAAAATTTAAAATGATTTGGTAAATCAAAAAGATATGAATAGAAAAAAATGAACTGTAAAATATTTTTTTCACATTGAATGAAATGGATAAAAATAAGAAAATGGAAGAAAGTTGATTCTTTTTGGTGAAGAAAGGTGGCACGGCAAAGTTGAATGCAATGTCACCGGCGAGCCGATTAATAGAACATTTTGGGCACTAATAGCCCCCTGCGCGCTATGAATATCGAAATACGTGAATCATCTCTGGCACGATATTTCATTTCCCGTGTGTGTCGGGGCGGCAGCTGTTCATGCCATGTGTTGCCACCGTCCGACACAGAAAAGTTGAATTGTAATCTTTCGACGTGTATCTGTTGCATGTCGCTCGCAAAATATTTCATCAAGCATGAACGCCATTAGTTATCTGATTTCTCTATTAGGTTCAATTCGCAACACTGCGCTAATTACTGAAACACAATTATGTGCCGCTTTGTGTGTATGTGTGTGCAGGCTTGAATAAATTTACTACCTGATTTTACAACACGTTTCGCTATTGTTTAATCGCGCACACGAAAACCGTATTAATCGGATCGATAACTGGCTTTTGTACTTTGACTATTCATAATGATGATTTTCCATTACCTATTTGTTCAAACCATTTTTATTTATTATAATTGAAAATCTCATTTTGTCCATTTTCTTCTTTTTTTCTTTAATGAATTCAGTTACAAATTACACCACTTAAACAATTTTTTTGTTGATTATTTTATTACCATTTTTTAATTGAATAAATTTTTAATTGCGTTTGAAAGCTTTGTACCTTTCTAACTGCGCGAGACGTGATGGAAATTCAATGATGTTGATGGGAAGCGAACGAGAAGTATTTTTCATACAATTAAATTTCGACCTCGCACTGACGTGTATCAGGTAATGAAAATTAATAAACGAAATTTTTTTTTTCGCCCCCAAGAAAAGGGGACGACGATCAATGGTAAAAGCTAAAGAGTCTGTTACATTTTTAATGTCAATGAATGTCAAGTTATTTACTCTGGCGTATCAAAATTTAAATCAACAATTAAAAATAAAATTTCTTTCACTTATAGATATAAGTTAAATTTTTGATGTATTGAAAAATTGAAGCTGAATAAAAATTGTTATAACCTTTTAAAATTGAGTTAAAAATTGCATTGACATTGTTATAATTTGATTAATCTTGTCAGAAAGGGGGAGGCGAAATTGTAAATGCGAGCTTGGGTTGAAGATTTGGATCAATGACTATCGTTCCAAGTATAAGGATTTGGCTCATCAATCAGTTTGCGAGTTTTCGCGACCGTTATAATTAGTAACAGGTTGCACGCGAAATGCGCTTAAAAAGCGAGGTTATTTTTGCGATCGCGTCGATATGAAACAGTCCGCCGCAGGTATACAAAAGTTGGCACGTCACGGGCGGCGGTATGCGATCGCAGAAAAGCGCGGCTATTGATTCCAGTGACGCAAACAATAACCGAGCTGGTCACCAAATTGGCGGTGAACGAAATTGCAGTATTAGAAAGTTTACAAATTATCTTTGAATATCGTACCGCAATCCTCGTTAACAAACGTATCATTTCATTTGTCGTGTGTCAATATTGTACTTCAAACTTTTGCTTCAAAAGTGAAAATCAGACGATCGAAAATTATAGCAAAAATCAAAATAAAAGAACATCCTCTATATAGTTAACAAACTGAAAATTTCAACTATTAAAAACTTATCAAAATTGCAAAAAAATTTCAAACTTGTTACACTATTTATATGATTTTTATAAATCAATATTTTTTAGAACAGTCTTTTATTTATATTATATCCATTCTATATTTACCGAACGTTTAGTTTTCAAAAATGGATGAACATGTTTGCAACAACTGATCTCCAATTTGTCACATTTTTTTATAATTTTTATTAATCAATATCTGTTCGGATCAATTTTTTATTGTGTGTCTGTGTTTTAATGTTCAAAAATAAAAACAAATTCTTCTATCTAACAATAATATTTTTTTTATACTTCAATTTCCCACATTTTCAAAAGTTTTCTAGAGTTACAACATTCAAGAATTTAAAACATTATTAACGGAAGCATTTATTTTTTTGACCCACGTTAAAATGTGTGTTTCATTACCTAAATTGAAATGAACCATTTGAAAAATTTAATGTCTTCCAGATCAAAAGTACGACATACTTAAAAATCGGATCATTTTGAAAAAAAGTTAAAAGTTAAAAAGTTAAACAAAAAAGGATAAAAAAGACTGAAATTTGAAGGAAAAAAAATCGAAGCAGTGAATTTGATTTGAGAATAATAAGAAAAGGGGATATATATTTCATTTTATATCCCCTTAGAAGGCATAATTACAGCGCAGTGTGGTAAACGCTGACGTTTGGTAAAAGGTGCAAACAAAAAGAGCCCCTCGGAGAAGGAAGGAGACAAGGACGGTTGCATTTCATCGTCAACAAGGTGGTAAGGGATCGATAGTGTCACATGAGACGAGCCCTCGTGTCACTTCGCCATAAGCGTGTGCATGTATGCACCCTTAGTACGTGACAATGTGCCTCCGGATTTCAGATGACTGTTCTCGAACCGCGAGATCGATATGTCGCACTTTTCGTGCTGCAAAAAAAGTAGCCTAGAAAGAAAATAAATCATGCCCCGGCGGCGCGCGCGACTCTCGCATTTTTAAAACAGTGCGATGTTTGGTCGATATTAATTGGCGAATGTTGGCGAGTATCCCGAAGTGAACTGCTGATCAACATTTGTTTTTCCTTCCAGAACAAAAAAGAAGTGTTAATTACATACTTTTAGAAATTGGGAAAAAAAGATTTTTCGTAAACGAAAGTTTTCGCGGATGTGTGTAGAGTCGCGGTAACGAGGCGACGATAAAGATGTAACTATAACCACTTGTTGGGTCTCATTGATTTTTCGGCCTTTTTTACGCGACGTCGAGCGCGCAAGTCGCAGCAACAATTTTGTGCTTTGATCATCGCAAATCCGTCTGATGATTCAAGCCCGCGATCGATCACTTGGCCCTCCTTCCCTCCAAGCTGCCAATTTTTTTCTCTCCCTCCTTTTCTTTTTTTATTCAAACTACGTCTCGATATTAACCAGGTCATGGATTGTGTGCAACTTTTGTTGCTCGTAATCGTGCGAATTAATGCGCGGACATGCACAAGAGCGATGCTTCAAAATTCCCATTGCACAAGCTAATTATAACGTACGTTCGAATGAAAAAAAAAAGAATTCAACTTGCAGTTGCGCTTTTATATCATTCGATGTATTTTCAATCAATGGGGGACTTTACTTAAATGTATAGCTTGCAAGGAAAACCTAACTGACTATATTATTATACGGTACCTACTATAATTTGAAATCACGCTAAAGTTGAGTTTACTAAGAAAGAAAAAGTTGCTTTATCCACTCGTGAAAAGCGATCCACAATTGGTTCTATTTATTATTCAAAATTCTACGAATTTTATCAAACAATCGATCGTCGTTATACATTCATGACGGAGCTTCATCTCTACTAATAAATATCACAATCCTCCATGTGTTCGTCGTGTTTTCAGTTGTACCACATATCAATTATACATTTTTTCAAATTATACTAAATCAAGCAGAACCTCTCATTAACAATTCAAAACTTATTCAATTTTTCAATTCGACAACTGTTCAAATTCATTTCTACCAGTATAACATTTCCAAGTTTGCAGAATTAAAAAAAGATGAGAGTTGCAAATCCTCTTTTTTTAGGGTTTTTCGTTCGTATTTTGTTTTTACATTTGTTTGTGTGTTTTTTTCTAAAAGACCGTGTTCGTTCCCAACTAACAATGTTTGTAGAATCGTACCAGCCTTATAATCCCCCGAGTTAAGTTGGGATCCGTTTTGTGCAAGCGCGCCATCCCCCGTTTCTACGGAATCATAATAAAAGACAACACAAGTCGAGCGCGCCGGCAACCGACGAGTCTCGAAGTCGCTTATTTTCTCAAAATGAAGTCACGTCGTGCAATTTCTCCGCTAAACTTCACGTATTGGAAAACAATTACGTGCACGAACGATATACACAGTGAACACACGAGATACACGAGTCACGAAACGTGTGCGCCGAACGCGCGCGTACCCTCCGAGAGCGCGGGGTCGCGTTTTGTAATTAAATTTGCACCGCCTCAGCCAATCTGCGAGCGACTTCACTCCTACCTTTAATGATAGCGGTCATTCAACAAGTTATACCTTTTTACATGTCAACCCCTTAGCTCACTTCCACCATCAACGTATTTTTTTTTTTTTTTTTTTTTTTTCATAATTCATATAACAATCTACACATGAAGATTTAATTTGGATTTCTGAAATTAATTAATTTTGATTAAACAACAAATTTCGTTTGAAAAGAATTAAAAAGAACATTCGAATCGTATTTTAGTAAACTTAAACAAATATTTGTTTTTACTAAATTTGATAAAAAGTAAATGAAGTGAAAAATAGGGAACAAATTATCAACGAAACTTGATTGAAAATAATGGAACTTTCATTTTGCAATTTGGTAGAAAATCAATTAGCTGAGACTTGGCAGCGAGTTGCAGTTGGACGTTGTTTATCAGCGCGTTGCTCGTTTGATCGAGTGTTTTATTTCGAGTGCCATTCATCTCGAGACAGACATCGATAACAATGCTCGCCACGAAAAAAAAGGGGGGGTGCGGTGGTAGTGGAGGTCTCACCGACGCATGACGTGCCGCCGTCTTGCCGCATCCCCGTACGTACGGGGATGAGCTCTTATCGCAGACACGATAATGCACGTCGAAACATTAGCGGAGCTTTGGTGTCGCAAAACTGCAATTGCGAATCGTGTCGGATTCGCTCCCCCGTGCTTGAGAGCGGAGAGACACGAGGAGGGTGTGGCTGTGGAGAAAAAGCAGAGCCTTCCAAGGACAAGATGGACTGACATTAGTTTCAAATAACCTCAAACTTATATAAGAATATCTAATGTCCCACAAGTGTTATATAAGATAAGACTTTGAGCCCGAGATCAAAAGCTTCTCACTTTTTCTCAGCCCTTATTGGATACCAATTTCATAGTACAATAAACAATTGTAGTGCAAGTTCAATAGAAAAAAAAAGAAAATTACAAAGAACGTTTTGTAACAAAATTTTACATTTTTAAAATAGTTTTTTAAATTAGTTGCGGGATTGAAAAAAAAAACAGTTTTAGAAAAATGTAAAATGTTGTTAATGACAAGAGCAAGTGGGAGATGAAAAATAGCATTTCAGCAAAACCCGTGAAACGTATTCAAGTCTGTGAATTTGATTGCGAATTCGAGCGTAAGCGACGAGGAAAATTGTCTGAAAACATCGTGTTGCATTTAAAAGACCTGTTGTCATCCGCGGCCTCAAACGAAATTAGAGTTAGCGGGGGGAAGGGGGGTGGCGAGCGGAAACATCGAGAGCCTCTTCTATAATTTGTTGCTCGCAAACATAGCCGTATAGATGTCCAAATTAGTCAAAGTGTTTATGTTTACTGGAGAGGTGTTTTCTAATTGGCTGCTTTAAACTACCCTCCGAAACATGCAACCAGTCTCTCGGAAGGCTGTAATAAACTTTTTGGAATTCTGCCCTGCACACTGTCGAGAGTCAGACAAGTTGCAAACCCAACCGTCAGAAGCATCTTAAAGTACAACAGATAAAATGGCTAAAATGTAACAAACTAACTGAAAAAAAAAGTAATCACAAAATCGAGAACCAAACAGCATCTGAGAAACAAAACCAAAATTGAGAACGAAAAAGACAAAACAAAATTTGGAAATCGCGCGAAAGGGTAGAAAAAAAACTGTTGAACAAGCATCGCATCGGAAAAACAATTGCGAACCCAGCGCCCACCCACAGAAATAACAGCCCCGAGAGATATCCGCAGCAAGTGGTCTAGAAGCCCCTACTCTACAGGCAGGCTCTGAGGAAGCGTATGAGTTGGATTGTGAAACGGTGAAAAAAATTTACCATGATAGTAAAGGGCTCCGGACGCGTTGAGCGGTGGTGGACTTGGGGCAGTGGCTCCTGCGGTGGGGCTGTGCGGGCCCCAGCAAGTGTGCTGATGCTCCTGACGGATCTCGACGTCGCCCACGACATCAATCTCCTCGTCTTCGGGCTCGCAGGAGGCACGCAGGCTTCGCTTGTCCTGCAGCAGGTGGAGCTGCGTCTCCTGGCTGTCCTCCTGGAGGGACGTGTCGTCGACCCTCTCCTGCCACGGGTAGGCCTTCCACTTCTTGGCCATGAGACAGCGCGGCATCGTCGCTGCGACTTGTTCGAGCTCTGCCTACGGCGAAGACTGCTGCAGCTCGCGGTGGCGACACCTGTCCCCGCCGCCGGCGTCTACGTCTGGCGCGTGCAAGCGTGGTGAGAGCCGTCATCGGCACCGCGCCACCATTACCCCAGGACTGGCGTGATTCCGCACCGTGGCACAGTCAGTCACTGTCTGCTAGCTGCTCGCTCTCTCTCTAGCGCTTTTTTTCCTCTCGCCCCCCTGCGCAAGGGGTGACTCACGAGCACCGAGATGGGGCGCGACTGTTCGCCGGTGGCGCTCTCGTCGTTCCACGTCCCTTTGACTCATCCCCACCCCGCCGACTCGCCCCGCCGATGCGGCTTCCCCACACTCGCCCAAGAGTACCCGAGGCTTTTCATCCCCTAGAATTTCTCCGCAGCAAGATAAATTTTTGCCAGCCTAATGGATCGCCACGAACAGTCGCCTCTTTCCCCTTCACTTGTGGCGCACTAGTTGTTGCGTCTCTCGCTTTTTACCATCCGCGCCATTTGATTCCGCTCTGCCTCTGTCCCTTGGCGCGCGCTCTCTCTCTCTCTTTCTCTCTCGCTCGGTAGGCCGCGCGTGCGCCTTCCGGCCGCATCGACCCGGATGGACTCCAGGCAACACCTGGCAGCGCCCCACGTGCCAGCGTGGGGCGCCCACCACTACCCGAATCCAGAACTATCGAATATCCGTATTACACACTATCCCAAGTGTCCACTGACCCACGCCAACCAACTCACAACACTCCTCGTCACAAAACTGCCCTTCGCTCTTTAATACAACAGATGATTCTCCAGTTTTGTCCTTCTTCCAGTCTCTCTGGGGGGTCCCACCGCACTTTCACCCCAAGATCTCAAAATTTCAAAAACCTAAAACATTAACATTTGACAGCTGCAAATTGAAACATTTTACAGCACTTCCTTCTAACTGCTTTTTTCTTTCTTACCTTCTTTTTCTTGATATATTTTTTTTCTTTACGTACTTTCTTTTTTCGTGAAAGGAAACACTATTCCCTCCCAGGAAATCGAACGATCTCGCAATAAACTTGCACGAAAAACCATTCAACGTGGCGATTGAGTGGAATCGCAGTTCTCTGAATGCCCCCTCAGAAATTGTTCGCGTCGTGTCGAGCGCGCACATATCACATTTGCGTAAATTTTCAAATCATGTAATACGTTTTACAGGGCTCGTACCGCACCATCGTGTCTTTATCCTCTCTCGTATCCGAAGAAACTTCATCCCTGCTTCATGATTCATTTACCTCATCCGGTGTATGGAGACGTTGGAATATGGTGTACCATGCAAATGAATCCCACCTCGTTTGCCATCTCTCTCTATCTGGAATGAAAATCCATCAGCGTCTTTTTATATTTCCATTTAAAATATGACGCATTTTATACTCTGAATTATTAATACACTTCGCGTAGAATACCTCGGTTGAAAGTCACAGAAGGTCGTCGGGGTCAGTCTCTTTCTCGGGCGTCTCGATTTTTTTTTTTTCTGATGAATCAGCGAGGTGCGGATTGATTGAAAAGCCGCAGTACAAATTCGTCATGTGTCTCTCCGAAGCTGAAAAAATAACGAGAGAAGACGAATGATGAAAGAGTGATGAAAAAATGATCAAACGCGTTTTACACTGATGACAAATCTAATTAGTCGCTGGTATATGAGATGTAACGCGTTTTGCCGGGGGATAAGATAATTGAATGCTCGGCGGTTTAATTTGATAAAGTTTTTTTTGTCGCTTTTTTGTCCTAGCGACTGGGTATAATTGCGCGACGTTTCCTCGATTCCTTCGGGACTGGTGAAATACGCGACGCAGGGTCGTTCAAGTGGCATCCACAGGTAGTTGACTTTGCCGGCCGCGCTTTCTCCGCAAATCGCAACTAGTGTTCTCACGCGAGGAGCTTCTTTGTACATGTTACCTCCACTTGTTCAGCTTTCACGTTCGCGTTTTCAACGTGTGCGAAAAGCTTTCCATACATAATCCATATTTAATGACCTCATTAAAGACGAAAAGAAATGAAAAAGAAAAAGAAAGGAATTATATATTTCATCGAAGGAAGAAATGTTAATTGAAATGAATTTCAAATAAGATGGCATTCAAATATCACTTGACGATAAGATCTGCAAATAATTTTGTCCGTCGAGTGTCATATATTTTTGATGGAAAATTCAGTTTGTATCAATTATCGTATTATTTTTCATAGAAAATAATTTCACAAGATTGAAGAATTTTTTAATAATGAAAAAAAAGACAATTTCTTCTGAAAAATTTTCCATGAAAATTGTCTTAAAATAAGGTGGAATCAAGACTTTTTGAGTCAATTTCAAGGAATTCTTAATTTATGATGATTTTTATGACATACAATATTTAAATTAAAAAAAATTGAATCTCTATGTGTAACGTTGAATTTTATATATATACATATATTTTTTTGAAATTATGATGATGAATTATTTTTAGAAACATTCTAAAATTAGAAAATTTGAGAACATTTTTAAAACACTTTTTAAAACACCTAAGACAGACAATTTTCAGTACGTCTTGATGGAAACACGTAGTATATGATATATCAAAATTATGCAAATAACAATTGCCTGACAAACACTAAAATAAATTGGATGAAGTTCATGTTTGTTATTTGAATTCGGTTGATCGAAAACTACTTCGTGACATTGCAACAAAATTGTGCGAGATAAATTGGAACCGTGTGAGTTTAATTAAGAGATACATACGCGTGAATGACTTACACGTAAAAACGGAAAAGAAAAGCGCCTGGGGGAGGGGGCAATTTGGGAAAAGTAATTCCCATTTATCCTACTTGTAACTACGTTTTATCCCCAACTGACAAATTTGGTCATTTTCCAATCCCATATATTTGAGATAACGGAACAATACAATTACCACGACTTATCCTCCACACGAACCGAAATTATAAGGATGTATTTTTCGACCCTCTACAGGTCCCCTCTAATTTTTTATTTTTCTCTACGGCAACAGCTTAGCCACCACAAAATCACAACCAAACAAATCGAAAACGATTTTTTTTTAATCCATGTCTAAAAAGTATTACGATCACTTTTGTTTTGGATATGCCGAAAAAAAATAGAATCTGTTTCCTCGCAAAGATTTTACAACAAATTTCCCTGGAGTTTCATGAAAAATGTTATAAACGCGAAAAGCTCTCTGGAATATTTTACTTTAGTCAGGTGATAAGTTTCGTCCTATAATATTTTGACAAAAAAAGTTTTGGGGTGGGGGGAAGTTGTTAATTGAATGAAAGTGCAGAGGTAAATGTTAATCTCGATACGTCAACTTATTTTTCATGAAATTCCAGCGTCTCTTTTTTCGCTTTTCAGTTTCATTTCGGTGCTCTTCAATCTTGACTTGGAATCGAAAAATGCTACTGGCAAAATCCATAATACGTATTGGGAGCTCTGAAAAGTATACGAGCGATCGAGTTGGATTCGTTTATTAAATTTCTCATTTAATGACCCGGCTATTCGAATAAATTAAAGTACAAAATAAATTTCCAACTTGAGTTCGTATTTTGTGTACAGGCACCAGGAATCAATAATTTTAATACACCTAAGAAGAACAACAACAAAGTCCAAAAATAAGTTTGACGTTTGGCGGGGTAAAAATCGTGGCCCTAAGTCAAATGTTTTGATGACTTTTTGTTTTTCCCCATGGTTGCATGTTGCGTAACAATTTTCTCACTGAAAATTATATCGCACCGCGCGTTTCACACAATTCTCATTATTTATGTTGTTATCTCGCATCAATATTTTTTTTATGATTCTGCAATTTTTTATAATTAATTAAATTACACGGTTTCAGTCGTGGGGCCGAAGGGTTGCAGAGAAGGGAAGAGAAAAATTTCAGAATACGCCCTTAACAACGTGCAACAACATGAACTTCTTCGGTCCGAATAAGCAAGCAAAACTACATCGATCGCACGGCTATCCGTTTGCTCCGTAACTCACATTTGCGTGATATCAAACGCAACCCTTTCAGCGAGCAGTACTTAGCCGTCTGTGTAGAGGAAGGAAAAAAGGGGCACGAGATTTAAAAGAAAAAAAACGGAAAGTGAAAAAAAGCAGTCTTTTAGAAATTGCGAGTGCAA
Organism: Trissolcus basalis; assembly: GCA_025266255.1. Classification (NCBI taxonomy): domain Eukaryota; kingdom Metazoa; phylum Arthropoda; class Insecta; order Hymenoptera; family Scelionidae; genus Trissolcus; species Trissolcus basalis. The sequence goes on from JAAMPD010000232.1 coordinate 59,245, forward strand.
TCCTGATGTGAAATCGGGATTGCGAGACGATCCTGAGAGGGGGGGGGGTGAAAAGGAAACGAGCGCAAATGCGAGATCAAGTATCGGAGAAAGCAAAGAAAGTGGTTTTCCGAGGCAAAAATATTTGCAAACTCGAATAAACGCCTGAACAAGATGTGTGCTTGCATCGCGCGTTGAGAGCCACGCAAATTCTCTTGGAAACGCGAGTTTGCGATTGAAACATCAGCGAAGAGCATCGGCATGAATGTTCAAACATGATAAACGGCTTCTTTTTCTTTTTTCTTTTTTCTTTTTTTCCCCTCCTTTTTTTCGGGTCGGAGAAGAAAACTGCAAAGGAAAGTGTGCGATTTCATATTTCATCGGCATGAATATTCGAGCACGAAAAATGAAATGCAATTTGCGTTGAGAGGAAAGAGAGAGAGGGACTTCTAACGACCAATTTGAGTAACGATCAATTATTTTGAGGACAAATTATTTTGCATTTGTACAAGTCGTTACTAATTATTATTAATTGCCAAATCGTTTCTCATATCAGAAAGTTTCTTCTGAGAAATTGTCCCAACCAAGATTCAATTTTCGTTTAACTAAATAAAGCTCCAAAGTTGTGTCCAAAAATACAATATTCACATTTCAACCCCCATAACACATATACATATAATATATATATAATATACGTATAAAGTATAACAGAGATTTTAGGGATATGAGTCCCACTAACATACGTATATATACGTATAATATATATATATATTATATGTATATGTTTTATTGGGGATATCTGTATCCGGTTTCATATATACAGATGTATCTGCCATAGAAATTATGTCAATTTTATAAAACTGGCAATATCGATAAAAAACGAGATTTTTTTGATATATTAGTATACATAAAAAAAAGATTATATTAAAATTACTAGACAGTGTGGTAAAGCAGTCATGAATGACATTCTCACTAAGCAATAAAACGTAAAATTTTTATCAATATTATAATTGAATGGTAAAAATTATGTAACAAAGTAGTATTATTCTTTTGATTTTGTACTTATGACCACTTTACTGTATTGTATGGTAAAATTTTTAAAACTTTTCTATATATTTTTTCTCCGTGTAAATATTATTCATTTGGAAAAAAGCGTAAATTATGAATAAAAAGGAAAGCAAAATATTCATCACCAGCTGGTATATTATATGGTTCACTCTTTCACGCTTACTAAATTTTAAGATGAGTTCTAGCATAATTTAGGATATCCGCGAGAGTAAGCTCGAGTAAGTTCAGCCGATGAAAAATACATTAACCTTTATTAGTTTCATATTTGCAACGTGCAAGATTTGAAATTATCCAAAAAACAAAACAAATAGTCATCTGCTTTTGTTTTTACAGTCAAATTTACCTGGGAAATTTTTCAATTCGATGTATTGGCGTGTTACTTTAGTATTGTTATTTAATTTGTTTCGTTTCAATTCGACATAAATGAAATTTGCATCCATGGGTTTTGTTCTTTTAATTTCATTTTACATTGGTTTATTTTACTGATTGTTACAAAATACGGAATTGCAGAGAAGGGTTTTGCGTTTGATGATTAATTGAACAAATAAAATCACCTGATGAAATTTTGTTTGTTCCATTGAATCAAGATTTATTTGAAATAAAAGTTATTAACTTCAACGCCATGATATAACCCGTACGATAAATCACAAAATGTCGACATTATCACAGAATGTTACAATTGGCAACATCCTTATCACATTTCCAAGCAAGTTACTGCAAATCGAAAGAAAATAAAAACGAAACGCAGTTGGAGATTGAAAAAGAATAAATTGGTGTGAGTTGGTTTGGCAATAGAGACTCTAAACAAGTGTAACAGAGTACTAAACAGGCCGATATCTCACTGCCAGCATGGTCGAGGGAGCAGGACGGATTTCCGCCAGGATCCTTGGATCCATCCGTTGGAAATCGGCCGACTAAATCTAGCTAGCTGCTCCAGAACAAGATATATTTTCCTCGCTCGAGACCAAGTCGGCCTGCTTGCAAAGACCGTCGCCAACTCACTGACTTTTGCTAGAGGAGCTGCTCCACATTCGGTTCGATTTTCGCTACCGGAAAACTGAAGATACAGCGGGCTATTCTCGTTTTGCTGTACGAATCAACCGGAGAATCTTTATCTGATTCCGTCCTTTTGGTCACAAAAAGGAACATTCGGGTTTAGAAACCAACGAACAGATTAACCATCTTCCCGGATGGTTGGATCTTATATAGATTTACGGAGCACCCATTTGCAGACGACGTTCAACATTTTACTTTCGACGATACGTTTTTTTTAATCAACATACATTTTCAAACAAACAATATATAATGTAAGCGACATATTTGACTGCATTAAATTCTTACTAACGATAAAAAAATGTTGGTCAAACATTGTTACATGAACAATGTTACGATGTTGATTTTTTTGACTGCTCTCCGAAATGACAAAATTAGATTAAACTCCGTGCGAAATTGTTTATTTAGTTAATATATATTCATGAACACAAATTTTTATGTGCAATATACAATAAAAATATCCCACAAGTTGTTGATATGGTTGTTGATACTTTTTCTGGCGACTAAAATTCACCTCACTTACAACTTTGATTAAATGTCATTTGTTGTATTTGATGATTTTGAAAAGATTTCTCCGTTAATTATTGTGAACAATGAAAAAATAAACTATGTGTAAACACATGGTTGATTCAAAAATATTTTGACAATTAAAAAAAACAGCTCAGTTAATTTTTTCAGGGATGTTTTTTTTCTCTTATATATGTTGTATTTGTGATGGCATCATAGATACCAAAATTATTACAATTTTTAATAATGTAACTGGCATACATGCGATGTACACGTGTGACTTTTTGCTTAGGTACCTCTGAATTATAGTATCGACGATAAATAAATTCGTTTGCAAAGTCTGACTGGGTGTCAGAAACCACCGACGAAGACAACAAAATTAATCCCTGAAAATCCGATTTGAAGAGGGCAAATAAAATTTGCACCTCTCGAAATAACATGAGTCATTATATATATATGTACAAGTCGAAACCGGTAGTATCGCTCAGGATCGGATATTCCTCTTGCATGTCCACGTGACGATGACTCCGCCTTTTATTGGCAAGCACTAAATCCACGATCTAAAAATTCCTGCAATTTTGCGTTGCTGTATTGCTCGATAATCCCTTCTCCAAGCGTATTCTCCAGTTACAGTGCAGAATACTAATATATACCGGTGGATTCCGGATCTCTTTTATATCAGGCTTTTAAGCAGTCGTGTTGGCACTCCTCTACGAAACCACTAAAGCGCTTTCTTCTCTCTGTCTTTCTTCCACATCATATCATCTCTCTTTCTCTCTCTTTTTGCCTTTTTTTCCCTCTCATTTCTCTTGTGTTCTTGTATCTATTTTTCTGTCTTTTTATACATTGTCGAGTCTATAATTTAGCAAAGTCCAGCAAAGCCGCTCGTCGGAGCAACCGCAAATGTAGGGCAAACCAAATCACGAGTTCCAAAAATATAAAATACGATGACAAAAGCAGTTCTGATACGATACATATTAGTTGCCTGATTTTGTCTCGAGGTAATTACACGATTGAAAATTTTTTGCTGCTTTTGATACGCTTGAAATGTTGTAAAAATCAAATTATTTCTTATGATTTGAAAAATTTGTTACTACATTTCCATAATGTTCTTATGATCAAAATTTTTCTTTCAAGTCTCTGTAAAATTAAATTTTAGCAAAAAAAATGTTATTCTAAAAGGTACGTACGCCAAGCTTATAAAACACCCTCGCAGTTTTTACAGCCACCGTCAGTTAGTTAATCGAAACATTTATTTTTTACAAAGCTTTATAAATTTAAAGTTCCTTATAAAAGTTTTATTCATACCCTTTGCCGAAGCTGTTTATGAAAAATGCTCTCTTGCCTTATGCAACATCCTTTATTTAATCGCGCAAGGAACGTGATAAAAAATAATGTTTATACGTGTTGCGTAGGTTGGTGATTTTCATCTCTCGCGTGTGATTTACGTGCATAGTTCTTTTGCGGCCAAAGGGAATCTCGCTGGTGTAAGTAAATCAAACGTGGAAAGCTGAAAGCATGGATCCTGGTCTTGGAGATAAAAGAAAAATGTAGCGCTAGCCTGTCAAAAAGATCGCAACTTACTTTGAAGAAATCATTTTGTCGCTATAGAATTATTAATGGAAACCTTCCTGTGAGCAAGAAGGTGAAAATGAAGCAAGGTGAATGAAATTAAAAAAAAATTAAATGGATAAAAAAATCATTCATATAAATCCTAACGAATTTTGTGTATTATTCTCGGCACGCAGAGATTCGGATATAGATTTATCATGCAAAAGTATAGCTGCATGCATGTGTTGCGGCCCGGGTGTGTGCGATTTTAATAAAGGTCCTCGAGCGATCGTCCGATCGCATCCTCGACTCACACGTCGTGGGATCAAATTCCTCGTCCAACTTATATTACAATGCAAATGAAGTCACGACGGCGTGGCTCTTGAAATTTGGATTCTTAGTTTCAAACCACCCATAATATATAGTTGACCCAATTTTTCTAACCCTTGTATCCCATTTATTCGCAATATAACCAACCGAACAATTTATTTTGACCTTTTAAAATAATTTCGTGTATTTCACTGATTCTCGCTTTAATTCAGATCTTGCGATGAAAAATAACAGTTAATATCAGGTCTAATTGAACGAGAGAGTTTTGTTGATTTACTTTAGAAGAGACAAACGTTATTTAAAAAATAAAGGGTAAACAGGCGGTGACAGGTTAAATGTAATTAAACAAAACTGGTTTGAAACGATTATCCGTAATTGCTTGAACGCTCACATCTGTCACACGTGGGATCATTTAATTTATTTAAATCACTTGATAAAATAAGGGAAGGTAAATACAGCGATTGATTAATCACTCTGATCATTAATAATCTATTGTACATGTATTTCATCAAACTTGTATTTTTGTTTTCACAAATTTTGCCTAATTTTGTTTTGATACTTTTGCATCATTAAAGTGCATTTCAGAATATCTATTGTTATTGTACAAATATTGTAAACATATTTTCAAAGTTCAAAAATCGGGGATTAATTATCTTTCTTTTGTAATTATTAACATATATATTTTCTTTCTGAATGATCAACAGGAAAAAAATGCAATATTTGATCAACCATGCATTTTCCAATGGTATTCACAAAATGTGTTGGTGAAACCGTAAAACATTGCAATAAATGAAATTAAGCGAAAATCAGATCAGAACGTTTGAAATTTGACTGCGAAATGTTCACACAGAATTTTACAAAAAAAAAAAAGCACGAGAAAAATTAATTTCCAAGTGGAATTTTTGTCCAACAGTCAAATGTTTTTGACATACGAATAGAGCGCTACCAATGGACGAAATAAATTATTAATGTGGCCCTTTTTCGAGCGTATATTTATGCCGAAATTGCGGAAGCTCGAGAGGACCGACGGTTGCGTGGCCGCTGGCGCTTGAATATTGAATTACACAGTAGGTCAGCTTGAAAACCGCGATTCTCTTTGCGAGCGTGGAAAAGCAGCGAGCACGAGAAAATCCGCGCTCCGACGTTTTCTTTAATCGAATTGCCGCGGACGACAAAAAAAATGAATTATTTATTCGTCGGAATTTTGCAAAATTATTTACATCTATATTTTTTGCCTTAGAACTGCGTTCTTGTCTGGTTTTAACTGCTCGCCAGAGCAGTAACTTGATTCATTACACACAACTTTTTTGCACCTCAACGAATTCGTCTGAATAAAAAGTCACTAAAAAGAGAAAAATGCAAATAAATTAACACTCTACATCTGAAAGTTCCCGACGTCTTTTCATGGCCTAGAAATGTCTTTTTTTTACTTTTTTTGAATGATTTAAACAATCATTTGAAATTATTCGATAAGAAAATTTCAATTTTTTAACACATAATTTGATTGATTGTTTTACATGTAAAAATACGCTATTATATTTAAGATCTAGGATAGATTAAATTGAATCATGAATTTATGGCATCATTTATATAAGATTTTGTGGCAAATTATAAAAATATATGAAACTATGTTTATTCCTTTGGAGTAATTCGTTCGATATATACCATGAACGAGGTTCAATAAATCTAGGTGTCATTTATCGTTTTCGTAACTTCATCTAAGGGCAGAAAAGTAGTTAGTAGAAGGAAAAGTGCAGTATCTCATAAATCATCTAGTATTCAATTATATCTACGGAATATAACGTGGCTCGGTGTGATTACATATAAAAATATACGTTTCTATTATGTCGTAAACGAAAATAGACTCTCATTCAAATAAAAAGAGATGCTACAGCATTAAACATTTTTAACGTACAGATTGCGCAGAAAAATATCTCGAAGTAAAATGTTGATAAAACGTTGGCAATATTCAATAAAAGATTCATCCGAACACTCATTTCAATTGGCTTAGGGAAACAGAATAAAATCGATTAACGCGTTATCCAGCTTACAATGTATAGGTACAATTTCTCAAGAAATACTTCAATTTTAATAACTTGTCACTGTTTCATAGTCTGGTGCTTAAAAAAATAAGACGAAAAAATATTTCCCTTCGAAGAATTTCATTATTAGACAATGAAAAAGTGAGTAATATCTCAGACTGATATTAGTATACTTCGTACCTCGCTATTTTGCACTATTTGAAATTGCTTCGTAATGAATTTACAGACCGATTTGTTTACCAAACAAGAATAAACCTTCAGATATAATATTTCACTACGATTCGACAGATTATATCAATAACTTAGTCAAAAAAAGATATTTTAATTAATGTAAAACTAAAGGGAAGTGTGCTTTTTGAAAAAAGAACTTTATCGATGCAGAATGTTATTTCCAGGTAAAAATATTAAATATATTGCGTAAACGTTTTAATAAATTTACACATGACAAAAAAGTTGTAATAAATATATCACAACTCGGTATCAAATTTCCAAACTGTATCATAGCTCATTAACAAAATGCTTACTTTTTTGGTGTTTATTGAATTTAGTTTTCATTTTCAACATCACGCGAGACAAATTTATGAACCACCATGCTGATAATTAATCATGATTTTAAAATATATAAATAACAAACAAACTTTTTAGATTACACTTTTGAGCACAATTTATCGAAAGCTTTTTGTATTATAACCATTTTTAAGAAAGATCAATGAATCAAAGATCAAGACAGGCTGCGTGCAATGAGGGCTCTGAGTTTAATTCCACTTATCAGTACAGATTCTAAAAAAATATATATATAAGAAAAAAAATATAAATACCTTGAGATGAAAATTTTACGGTTATGACTGGAAACGTAGGAGGTAAATTAGGTTAGAAAATTTTGTTTCAAATTTGCTCGAATTCTATGCCGTTTCGACAGTGTGTCAGTGCAACTGACGACCCTCTTTTCTGCACGATTCCCCTCTCTCTCCCGTACGAAAACGTAGCTCACAGGTTTGCACAAGTTATATGCAAAATCGGCGTGTTTCTGTACTATATTATCTTCATTTTTTTTTCTCAATACACTTTGACTTTGCCAAACAGAAAAAGAAAATTAAAGTCAATACAGAAATTCTTGGAAATATAAAGATGTAATTGTGAAAATAAAAGAATAAAAATTCAATTTGATGATCAAAATCTTGACCTATTAGTGATAATTTCTATCAAATTATCATTGCAGCTTCAATTTACGAAACAGCTTTAGAAAAATACACTCATCTTTGAGAATTATAACACCAAAATTTTTCGTTGTGTGTTGTATATACACACATATATCATATTCATATGATATGAGCAAATGGAAAAAATGCATTCATTATCGCATTTGTTTATTTTGATCTGGATTTTTTCTCGTTTGTATTTAATTTGATTGAAACTTATAAGGGTACATATTTACTATTTCAAGATTGGTGCAAAGAATAACGGTAAAAGTTTAAATCAAAAGTCTAAGTGAAGTCCGTTTTCTTACTGCTCGATAGTACTCGATCCAAGCATTTCTTTCAATCAAGACTGGGCTGTCCAAACTGCCAAGAGGGTACACGTGCTACGTTCGTATACGTCATACGTCTCCTGAGAATTCGCTTGATGCCCATCATTTATCGTCCATCGTTTCACGCTTCTTTTCTTGTTTAAAGAAGCTTTTCATTCGTTCCGCCACTACTTTTTTATATTTCGTCTCAATTTAAAACAAACAATCTGTGATAAGAATACCTTTCAGCGAATAGAAATAAGACATTTAAATAAATAGATGTTTTTGTATCAGAAACTGTGAAAATTGTAAGTATTCCGAAAAGTCGTCTATTTTGTCTGTATAAATTAACCAGTCACTCAGGCGAGCTTGAAAAAGCAAATTATTCGGTTTTCCGGATAAATTGGTCTTCTAATTTTCAACAAAGCATTTTATTTTTGCGCTTTTTAGTTTAAGAAGCACGAACTTCTAGACGCGGCTCTAAAAAGATGTATATTGAACATTTCATCGCGCCGCTATTTCGTGATTAAACCGGCGGAAAACTCGGGGAAAAAGTACAACGCGAGTTTTTATCAAAAGTTGGTTGCTGCACACATAGTTTGTCCAATAAAGTACATAATTACTCTGTCTTCACAACTTCTCTCCACGTTGCCCTGGCGGATCGTGCTCACAACTCCTGTACGACAAAAATTATCATGGCCAAAGATTTGTCACCGATATCGTAGCCCTGACTTTTAGTTATGTTCTCAAAACCTTCGAGTTGCCTTCGAACCAACTTGTGTATTACGACTACTCATTTCACCGACATGGGTTCAATCGACTGCTAAAAGCAACGCATAACATGTCATAATACGAACGATTAAAGGTTTCAACAGTATGATACGTCGCACAGCCAATTTATTTTAAAATTGCCAACCCAAACTCGAATCGAGAAATAAGATCAACACTCGAAGAAAATAATTCTCTTTTATCGATTGGTTTGTTTGATGTATTGCTCAGGATATAAACAACACTCGATGCAATTCGCACACTGTAGGGTGTACTATCTAAATGAAGATATAAGAATCCATATGGAAATACGAAAAGATATATCATAACTCTGACAACCAATTGAAATAAAAATCGATTAATGTCGTCTTTTATTTTGTACCATTTATTTAACGATAATTTATTGTATTTTATTTGCCTCAACATCTGAGGTGTGGTTATTAATTATATATACTTCTCATTTTTTTCTGCTCAATGTATTTTTATCTGGCAGTCTCATCAGCTACATACAATTCCAATGTTTTTGGATGACAATATTTATATTGTTTCTTTAGCAATAACTGCCCAAGTATATATATGTGAATCTTATAAATTTGTCTATAGCTTTTTTCTAATAGCCACAAGTTCATGAAATCTAAAATTTATTTCTGATTAAAAACTTGTAAAAATAGAAATAACAATTTTTTGATGCACGCTTTTGTATTTAATAAAACATGCTTAAAATAACACGTTGTTAAATTAATGAAACTTGAAGTTTTAGACATAATGCGATACATTCTTATGCATTTTATATTTTCGTCAAAACATATACATTAAGTAGATTTATCTTGAATGTTTTATGTGTGTTTGGTTTCTGTGGCCCTGTCAGACTCCGGAAATGCATGTTGAATCCCGCTCGAAACCGAGTTAACCATACCTAAATTGCAGTTTTAATGTGACCGCATGAAAAAGCGAGAAAATGAATATTGTTGCAGATGTTTGAGTATAAAACAAGTTCAGTGAGTCGAACGAATGGTTTTCACGTATCCGTTGAGTTGGATCCCCAATAACACATATAGTATAATATATATATAATATACGTATAAAGTATAAGAAAGATTTTAAGGATATAAGTCCCACTATATACGTATATATATACGTATATATACGTAAATATACGTATATTAGTGGGACTTATATCCCTAAAATATCTCTTAT
>JAAMPD010000233.1:0-69246 GCA_025266255.1 Trissolcus basalis
TAGTCAACTTCATGTAGTCGAACTGACTAGAAATCTAGTTGACATGACTAAAATTAGAGTTAACCTAACTAAAACCTGTCAATTATATTTTTATAGTCAGGTTGACTATTCAAATTTTTCTCGGTGTTTGCAAGTGTAAATTGAAGTATTTTATTAAAAATGATAATTTCAATCTTTCTATATTGTTGTTTCAAAATATTTTTGAAAACACTCACGTTCCAAAAAAATCAGTGAAAAGTGACTCGTTTCAATAAAAGTTCCAATTTTCAAGAAGACATTATAAAAATTGTTTTCGTAAAACAAAATAAATATTGTCAATTGAAATATTGTTGAAATTTTAAAGAACATCCGGATATATTTTGTTTGAGAGTATATTGTAATGCATTCTGACCTCTACTTATTTTTGTAAAAAAAAAAACTATAACCTTTATTTTGTCTTGATTTGTCATTTTCACACTTGTAGAGACATCATTAATATCTTTGTAACACCTAATACGACTTATGCATCGCCTTAGTATTATTAGAATCATTATTTTCAAACACAATAGTAAGGCGATAAAAAATAATAAAAAGTCACGAAATATTGCAATGTTTTGATACTTGAAATAAAAATAATTGTCTATTGAATGTTCATTTGGAGTCAAAATGACACGTCTATCGTTGCCTAAGCTGAAGCAAAATCAATAAACAAAGAAAAATATTTGTCCTCGTATTTCATCGCGCAATTCCAAGTTGTCACTTCCTTTTTCAAATGAAAAGTACACTTATCGCACGTTACACATTGTTTTCGCAATCCGTTGACTCAGAGTTCACACGGCATTTGTTGTACCGAAGAAACATGTTATTTCGGATCTTAATTAGACATGGGGGCTGGGTGTTAATTAAAATGAAATAAAATACGCGATCCCGCGACGAAAGGCAGTTTCGCGTATTTGCCGAGATCGTGACCGTGAATAACGGCGACCTCGATCGAATCAAATCATCTCTTCCGTTTGCTTTCCGATCGGCCGAGAAAACTCCCGCGGAATCAGAAAAGTCGATCAGTTTTCCTGTACGAGGTGTATCACGTCTGAGAAGGCGACACAATCGGGCACAACGAGCTAACAGCGATCGAATTGATGGGTGTTAATGAGCTCGATCGGTCCAAGTTAATTCATCGGATCGGACGAGAGATCGGCACTGACGATCTCGTAACGGGAAAATTTACATCGAACTGGATCGTTTATTTGAGGATACGCCTCGTAAATTTACAACGCATTTGAAAAATCGCTATAAATCACGAGGGTTATACAATTCGCGCGCGTTATCAATTGAAAATGAAACCCGGCTAAACCTGTATGTATTCACTCAGATAACCGACGGTTTACTTAACAAATGTACCTTCCAGTCGAGAACGTTTTACTGAATAAATTACCGTTTTATTCACACCAAGTTATTTATTTTATTTTTAAATTTCATCGGGCTCTTATTTATGGTCGAAATTCGAATGAAGGTACTGGCGAAAAAAATATAGAATCACTTTTACAAGCTTGCTGCAAGTGTTTTGTCGACATTCCAGAACTCATTTGTTACTATTAACTTTCAAGATTAATGGTATTGACAGCGATAAAAAAATATAACTTCCAGCAAAAACTAGAACGTCTTTTTTTTGCAGACAGTTTAAAAACATTAAAAAAACTGAATTAACTTCTGAATTCTTTTTCAGGATTGGAATAATAACAGAAATATAATATAAGCAGCAATCAGAAAATTGTAGAATATAAATTGGAAATTTTGCATATTGTACGCTTATAGTAAATATTAAACGTTATATATTAACAATTTTAATATACATACACTAAAATAATTAATAGTATAGTGAATACAATGTACATTAAAAAAAAGCTACCTTGAATCAATTATAGTTTACTTAAAATTAGTATTTCACAACTAAATTCAAGTATATTACACTTAAATATAGTATTTTCTACTAAATTTAAGTATCATATACTTGATTTTTTCAAAACTTTTTTTTAGTGTAGGTTGTAAGGAATTACTCATTACAACCTAAATTGAATTTTGTATAATGCAGATTGTATTCACTACGAATTAGTTTTCTCAGTGTATTTCTGCAAAATAAAAAAATAAATTTATAAAAAAATGAAGTTTATCTATTATTTTCATATTATTATGAATTTCATTATTTTAGAATGAATGTTATTTTTTTTCGTACAATCACTATAAGTTTTTATAAAGTCAATAAGTTAATTTCTTAATTTCTTTCTCAATCCTTTTTGTTAATTGAAATAATTTAATTAATCGCGTTACGATATAGACAGTAAATGGTCTATTACTATCTACAATGACTCTCTAATTATCGTAAAAATGTTTACAATATGATATTGTAGTATGTGCAATATACATTCTGCACTTTACAATATCGCTTTCTTAATGTACAATATACCATAAAAAATACAAATAACTTTGATAAATAATAATAATAACATGAAATAAATATAAATAGCTTGAATTCTAAAATAACAGCTGGAAATTAAAAAATTGATTTTTTTTCAGCCATCTGTCAAGGAACAATTTTTTCAAGATCCCTTTATGGTGTTTAGACGTCCAATTAGAGTCAAAACAGTTTCCTTCACCTGCTCCTATTTAACCGGACAGTATCAATGGCTTGGAATATTTTGTTACGATCTATGGGAATCGAGTCGCCAACAATCTCTCTGCGTGTCAGTTGGACGTTAAAAATTTGATAGGTGTATAATCACCGTTGCACAATCGTAGCACGGATTATTGCTGAGGAACATGAAAGTCATCGACTGCACGAGCAACAATATGAAATGGATCTTTTGACACTGCCTCGCGGATTGTTTTACACACGCTGCCACACCGCACCGGTCGACGGGAGAAAGGTCAACGCACGAAATTGTGCTGCCAACGGTAAACAAACATTTGTTTCGAAATTGCAACACCGACAGATCTATACGATTTCTGTTGATGATTAATCATATCAATTATTATCTCTCAGCGATGAAATTTATCGATGCAATTTATTAAACTCACTTTTGTATTTCTTATCGAAATGTTTTCTTTGTGAAAAGTTTATTTGTGTAACTGACTTTTCGAAAAACCAACAGCATAATGAAAAAGAAGCTGAACGAAATTTCAATTGAAGGAGTTGAAATTTGAATTGAATAAAAAGGTCGCAGTTAGTGGCGGAGAATTCAAATGTCAAAGCAACGAAATAACGATTCATATCAGAGTGAAACATTCCAGGATGAATTTCACATTCCAAAATGAAACGTTTGGTTCAAAGGGAAGATAAAAAATGGAAGTTGAATTGATGTCGCGTTGCGCATATGATTCGAATGAAAAAATAAAGCGGTCTTTTTATGACGCTCTTTTATCTTCTTCTGTCAGACCGAAAATTTCTCGAAGTGCGCGAGAGGCCCCGAAGGTGATGGGAATTCCTTTCTACAATCGCTTCATTGACTATACTCAACACTTACTGTATACTTTCATGAAGCTTGTATACACCTATACGCGGACAGGAAATTCCACCGATACCGTAACCCTCTTCTTCACGTTCCAACAAAAATTGGCCAATCTTACTTCCAACATTTTTCTTCCTGTCAAAAATTTTGATTCAACAAATTAATTCCTCCCAGTTGGAAAAAAAACATCTCAACTTCATTTTTCAAAATACATTTCAAAAACACTTTCAATTCAATTTTTTACCGTCAGCCTTTCATTCCATCTTCAATACTTTTGATTTTTTTTTTTTTTTTCAATGTTGTTTTCCTCTAATAGTCAAAGGATTTTTAAGCTACCATCATAAACTTTTCCCTGATATTTTAATGGTGTATTTGCAGCTCTTCAATTTCGTTTTGTATCTTACAATTAACTCTTCCACGACACTGACATTAATCGCACGTACACAATTTTGTTTCGTAATTATCTTCACACCTGAAACTACGGATAATGCGATTTACAGGCCTGTGCATGAAATTTATCGGGCCAATTAATTTGAAGCAATACGAATTTTATGTGAAAGCAAAATTTTGTTCGCACAAATATAGATGGTATACACGAAATCAAACTCGTGTAACAATTAATCATTCGGGTTATGATCTCTCGCGTACTGGTTTTGATGCTCAACGGAAACGTATAGCTGAATCGTGGATTTAAAGTCGTACGGTTTTCCTGTCGGACATCCTCTTCCACCAAAAAAATGTCATTACCAGAGACGGCTAACATTTTATTATGCCACATTAAAGTAATGATTCTTGCAAATCATGAACGGAGGACGCCACTTTCCTTTCCGACTGTTTTACACCGTAATGAAATATCTGAAAATCTTGTAATTAGACAAGGCGACCGCGCGAATTTTACCGCGAAAGTGTTTTGCACGATGATAATTAGATTTTTTTTTTCCTAGACACATGCACATACAGGAACCGATATTAATGATGGGTTCGCGATCCGATGGTTTCACTCAAAATCACGTTTTCATCATGGTGAAATCAATTAATATGATACGATTATTGTTTTACACAAGAAACTATCTTTTTTTGAATAAAATTGCAAATCAACTTTCTGTGATTTCGAACGATTTAAATTTAAACATTCAATTCAATTCTTTTGCTGTTTTAATGCAACATTTTTTCTGTCAAAATTAAAATAATAATATTAATAGCTGAAATTTACTGAACCATTTGCCTGACAGACAAAACAGTTTTCTTGTATCAATGTTTTTTTATACCAGGATATCTTATTTCATCAATAGAGATGGAGACTTCACCGACGCCGATTCAATAAATTGATGTCTCCTTTGAAAAAAGTGAATTTTCTCTTGGAATCATGAAATATTCTATCCTTTTTTATACATTCAATTTTTGTATTTGTATCTCTTTTATCAAAGAAGTTAAAGTCGTAAATCTTAAAAGTTGTGTATGGTTTTTCTTTTTTTACAATTTTATTATTAAAATTCTCTAAATATTTATCTAATAGATCTTTTATTCTCTTATAATTATATAACTGTTCAGAAAAATGGTTTCATAAAATAATTTTTTTTACCAAAAAAAATTTTTTTTAATTTAGCCAAATTTAATTTGTTTACTACTCTAGACTATATTTGAAAACTATGAAAATGTAATATAAAAATAATTAACACTAGAACGCCCGATGGCACTTTTTTGTACCAGTACCTAAAAGTTAATTTTCTTTTTATAAATTTTTTTTTCATTAAAATTCAGAGTTTCCGATAAAAAAAAAGAAATTAAATATCACGTTTCCAGGCAAATTGGACATTATTTATGGTAAAAATAAAACGAACGAAAATTTGTAATAAAGAGATATACGAGTTGTTGAAACGAATGGTTACATTTTTTTTTGATAGTGGAATTGTAATAAGTTGCGTGTATACAATTCTGATAAGAGGAGTATACGATCGCAGAGTGCAGTTATTCGGGATTTATCATTATAAGCTTTGGAGATCATAAAAATTTATTGAAACGACTGCCTGGCATGGAAACTAACATCAACGCTCAATACAACATATTCCTCTTTCCGAAACTAAAAAAAAATAATAAACCTACACGAACAAAACTATTTCTATTTCTATATACTTTCTATTTTGCTTTTAAAATCTAACTCGAACGACAATTCAAGTCAATTTAAATTTTCAATCGGCTTGTGACAAATTTCGTATTTTGCAACTGTTTTTGTGTTGCGTAATTGGGAGAACGTATATTAAACTTAAACGCGCTGGCAAATTGGTGGACACGCAAGAAAGCTGACATTATTATTTAGGCGAATAATTATCAAGTTATTCCCTTGTCATTCACTGCTGTTGGATAAGGCAATGACGTTTTGAGACAGTCTCTATTTTCGGATTTCACGGATGCCAGCCGTTATAGAAACTTTAGATATATACATTTTGAACGGCGTGTGTAAACAAATCTAAGTTTTCCCAAAACGCGGATTCTTCTCACAACTTTGATTACCACAACTATATAACAAACAGAAGAAACAAATTTGAATTTCACTCGACACTGTGAAACGTAATGCTTTATTTTAAAACCTTTGGTTCTCATGCTTCCAATACGTTTTTCACTGTCTCAAATTAATTTCAGATAGGAAACCGCTGGAGATTGTTACAAAAATAGCCAGAGCATGATTTTTTGTTATAATTGTAATTTAAATTGTAACAAACAAATTATGCTGTTAATTATTCATAAAATTTTAATCAAACTTCAAGGAAATGAATTAAAACAATTGATGAAAATGCAATCAGCTTGAAATGAGCAAACAACATTTGCCTCATCAAATCAGAACTGTTACAATGGATGCATTTATGTTTCTACAAACGGCTCTGAATGTGTATAAATTAAAACGAAAATTCATCGGTGATTTGTTTGTCTCCGTGACGGAACACAAACGAGCGCCCTGGATGTGGGGGCGGGGCGCTCGGAATGAGTGAAATTTCGAATGGCGGTACAAATGATGGGTATTTTAAATTAAATCAAGAGAAAAAGTGTGACAGATAAAAAAGAGACGTAAAAAGCGAGAGTTGGTAGTCGTCAAGGAGCTTGTAAACTAGAGCGCTCTGTGGTGCCGCACAAAAATAGACCACATCTAATTTGGTGCCCGTGAATTGAACTCGTACCACGCTTACAAAAACTCGACGCGTTATCGCCTCTATGACTTGAAAATCGCGGATCAATATTTACATGTCGAAATTGAGCAAATTCAAATTACAAAGACAATCAAAGGGAGAAGGCGGATCCAAAACAAATTGGGCCAAAGAAAAATGCGTACTAAAAATACCAGATGACCGTTGGAAATAAATTCTGCAAACTGCACTGATGCGTGTAGCGAATAAAAACGCCTGTCGGTTTTTTTTTATTTCACGGGGGGATTATTTCAAACAGAAGAAAATTCGCTGATTGGGTGCCAACAAAGTCCGACGTTTAGAACGGCAGGAAAAACAGATTTCCCGAAAGCGAGGAGGAGTCTCTTTCGCCGAGTTATTTCGGAGCGACGGTTTTTGTTTATGGACAAGTCGCACGTTAAGTGCATAAGGAGTTAAGCGCGATTCGTGTCGCTGCCATCAGCGAAACGGCACGAAGTCGGCAGAAGTTAGCCGGGGGTGTTTGACCGGGTCGTAACAAACAAGTTGCTTTTTGAATTATGAAATTCTGTCAACAAATTTCACCGACGACAACGAGGCGAGCACCTGCTGGCATAATCCGCTGGGTTTTCGCTGATTTCAAAAAAAACTTTTCCCCATGATACGAGATTATACCGTTCTTCTTTTTTTTTTTTTTTTTTTTTTGCGTCACAAGCCGACTTTGTTGTTGAGCAGATTACAGAAAGATGCATCCGTAAAAAATAGCTCTTTCGCTTTTGTTTTTTTCTTTTCGTTGAAACTTTATTTTGAATTTAACTGTGAATGAAATAATTTTGTTCATTTTCGACAAAACAGAGGGAAATATAATAGTCTGGGGGATTATCGCAGGTCGCTGGCGTACGAATTGAGAAACAAATAATCCAAAAATAAATCAATTTTGCGTCTGCGAGTATTTATGGAAAAGAAATCAAATGTCGCGGAGTGCGTCACTATTGTCGCTCTATGTATTGATAGACATTTATTGAAAAAAAAAAAAAAAATCAGTAAATTGTCAGGTCTGTAAAAATAAAGAATCTTTTATAAGAACATTGTATAAAAAAAGTCTTATGTCCGAAATAATTAATTTTAACAATGTCTTGAATTGTTTAAATAATTGAATAAAATGTAAAACGTAGATTAATTTTTATAAATATAATTTCGACGACTGACGTTTTGTTACAATGAGCATCAACATTTCAGCAAGGCAAACTTCGATTTGGTCTTGTGCGCGTTACAGAAATGTCCGTCCCACTGTACAGGTCGATTGTTTCATTGGGAAATTGTTATATTATAACTACATATTTCAACGGTATCGTAACACATGTTAACGGTTGGTGATATGCCAACAATGACACGTTCAATTTGTAAAATACAAATTATAAATAAAATCCGCTGGCTTGCAGAATAAATCCGCTTCAGATTTAAATAAATCAAACTTTTCGCTCGTGCAATTTGAAAAGCAAATTATTCGATTAACGAGTTTTTCTTTCTTTTTAATTCTACATCTTTGATATTTTATCGCGCCCGTTGAGTGCAAATGGTTCGCTGGAAAACGAAAAGCAAATTAAATGTCAACGCATTGTTAATTTAATCCTTGCGATTAGCGGAGAAGAAGAAAAAATTTCAACTCGTGATTTTATTTTTACTTTTTTCACAGTCAAGCTTGGGGAAACAAGAAAGTCAGCAACAAGTCGATAAGTATTGGAACATTTGTTTACAATCGTTCGGTCCAAAATGTCTTGTTCAGTGTCAGCAGGAAGTTTTCGCGACAAAATCTATTTTTCACTCAGGCTTTTTGTTATCAACAAAAAAGAAATGAGAAAAAAAGAAGAGGAACAAGAGGCAGGGGTAACGTAAAACAAATTAAGTGGCGAGCATTTTTCTGCGACGCGACTTTCTTCCGGACACTTTGACTAGCAAAGCGAACATTTTTTTGTCGCGGTTTCTCCCCAGCTTTTGGTGAGCGAGGCGAAAGCAGCCGGGATGATAATTAAAGTCGCAGTATGCCGCGCGGCCCTGTCAGTTTTATTTTGGCGTGCATCGCGGAAAAGGAAACAGAGGAATAGTTCAGTGTCATGCCAGACCCTTTAAGCACAGCGACTTGAGCAATTTGAGCTATGCCAACGCTTTTAGTCCTGACTCATAGCTCCCGGATTCAGAAATTTTTCAAGATTCTCAGTTCGATTCTCCATTTTTTCTTATTTTCTCAAAGCTCAAAAAAATTATCCAAACCATTATTCCAAATTTGTTACTTCATTAAATTTGTTATTTGTTTGTTATTTTTTCATTGACAAGCAAAATTTGGAGGAACCTGAATAGGTTGAAGCGGAATTCGTTCGTTTGTGAATTTGAATCCGATTGGAATAAGCCGAGACTTGAAAATGACGATGGAATCGTCGAGTGTTGAAGAACAAACTGATATGTGTGAAAAGTTGATTGCGAGCGGCCGCCACACGTTAATAGTATAACGTTGCGCAACGAGTTAACGAACGCTGTTGCAACCTAGGCCAGAGACCGCCAAATTTAGCTGCCAGACATTGTTTGAAATTGACGATATCGATTACAAAATGTAACCTTAGAAGACTTGCTCCAGAGCCGCGTGTTTCCAACTTGTCGGCAAACTCAAAAGCAAACGAAAATAGCCACTCGGATTTTTTTTTCCCCACATTGTTAGAAACTCGCACGTAATCTCACGCAAGGAAATAGCTTGTGCACGTCAAAAAGCCCACAAGTCAAAAGTCAAAAACACAAAATTACATCTCAAATTGAATTGCTCAAAGGTGGTTATTGTCAGTTCGCACTAACTTGTTCCGTTCTAGATTTTTTTTTTAATTCTTTAGGACCTAAAATTGGACAAGAAGATATAAGAAGTTGGTGGAACGTATTTAGGCCATTATGAAATAAGGGAAGTTACACAAGTCGGTATTATAATTTGATTAGCGCGGCTCGAAATAAAAAGCTGATTACAGAGGCGAGAGGAAAAATTTGGATGGAGTTTGGATTGCGATGAGTATGACAAGGTGATGATTTTGACAGACATGGCACGTGTCAAAATATGCCGAGGTTGTGTTGCCGGCGACTGGGCCACGATCGAGCCGGGGTCAAGTGTCAAGTGTGCACATAAATCGAAGACAATGGTAATTGCTAAATAGCGCGTGCCGACGGGCGTCCCGCGGGTCGGATAAAAAGGCGTCGCGCGGCCCGTACCTGAGCTCAGTTAAACGTGGTCCGTCAGCCCCCAAGATGCGCTGTCTTCGGAAGTACCAGAGCGACTCTCACGAGCGACTCGTTTTCGCCGCCGTCCTCGCTCACTCCCTCTCGTCTCGGCTGCCCTCCTGTCCCACTATCTCACACTGAGAAACGCTACCATCGAATTTCCACTAACAACACACGCCGCTTCTCCAATTATCTTGAACAATAGTCAGCCGGGCTTTTATAAACTGCTTCCGCGGTATTTCCACATCTGACAACACCATCTCCCATCCTCCCTGAAACGTGAGGAAGAATTAATCTCGTCGTCATTTTCCTTGTTTTTTCTTGTTTGCTTAAAATAATTGTTTTCAAAATGAAATCAATGAAGAATTTGATCGGTTGAACGATTCAATTAAGAAATCGCAAGTCTTGGGTGGAATTTAATTAAACGATTGTTTCAAAAGCTCGAGAAACAGAACCTGACCCGGGTTATGTTTGAATTATTAATTTCCCGGACGACTTTTGAAATTAAAGTATTTTATCCACTCACAGCTTGCCAACGCTACTTCCACTTTCGAGTTATGACAGTTTAAGTACGATTAATTTAATCTTCACAGGTGATTAAGTCATTTTAATTCGAACAAATTCATTTTAATTGGACGATATTTTTGACGGGTTAATTTGATTCTTTTTATCGAACAAAAACTGACCGGAACATTTGTCTATTGAGTCGGAAAATGAACTCTTTTTTTTTTCATTATTCTTCAATTTTATTTTCATGTTCAGAAAATGGATAGGAATTTATTCTGTCGTATGCTGTGCCAGTGCCGGAAATTGGCACGTAAAATTGAATCCGATTGAAAATATTGGAAAGTTATCAACAATGAGGACGAGAAACTAAGTAAAATTTTACGATTTTGATACAATTATAAACATTATGTAATTCTATTAAAAGACAATAGCATTGCCCTCTGAGCCAACAAAATCTGCAGAACGAACTCGGGCTGTTACAAACTGAAGTTACCGAAATGCATAGGGTCAAATAACACGAAGGCTGCATTTCGAAATTAACTTATAAAATGCTTCGGCTAACGTATTTGGCAACTTGTGTATTTTTCGATTCTCACTGTAACGTTTGATTTACATCACAGCCAAGACAAACAACCTATGACGAGACAACAAACAAACATTTCTGTTGAAGTTATTTTTTAATTTGTCCGAACAAATTGTAACATTTATTGTTATTATCAAATGATGCAATTAGTTTTTAAATTTGTCATGAAATTATGGTCTTTCAATTTTTGTTCGATTAAATCCTTCAGTTGAGAGAGTTTACATTTACAAATCAAAACATTGAACCACCACAATAGAATCGATTTAATAACGCACCGAAAGTATTTATGAAACCTTTATCAAAGAAATTAGTACGTCACGAACGCGAAAACTTGAAAGTTGGAAACACAAGTTGGTTAATTAAATTAATTAGAATATTTAATTCTGAATTGCGATCAAAACGAAGTAAGAGAAATAGAAGAACATTTGAGAGATATATAAAAATGGATCAGTTCAGTGAAACGATAATGATGCAAAATAGAGAACCTCGTGATTTTGGCATCGAAAAAAATCAAATTAATGAAACGGTGACCAGTGACCTGGCGACGAGTGTGTTATCGGACAGCAGTTCGTTCCAGGTAAACTTAAACGTCTGAAAATAAAAACAGTTAAATTAAAAATCCATACGACTTTGGTTATTGTAGTTTTAATTATTCAGTTTCCAAGTCAATTCAAAAAATATTCAATCTAATTGAAATGTAACGACAAATTAAACAAATAGAAAAATAGAAAAAAAAAACCAATAAATGTGACTTTAATCAAAGTAGAAGTTATTTTTCATGAGTTTAATATTTAATTTAAAAAGTATATAGATAGTTATTGAAAAAAAAATGCAGAATTTCAGAGAGAAGAAGTATTTGGTCGAGCTGAACGACGTGTTCAAATGCACCTTATGCGAGGCAGTTCTCGTAGGCGACGTTTCTGTGTGCAAGCACTTGCGACGCACCAACCACAAAACTCGCGAGAAAATTTATGAAGATCAAGAAGCTCACGATGCACTTTCCAGAACCAGTCTCGACTTTAATGGGAACCTCTCACGGGACGAAGTCGTGCCAGACAACTCGTTCCACCACTCGTCGCCGAAATCCTGTAAGAATGCCGTTTCATCGAGCTACTTTGAGGAAAATTGCAGTTCGATCAGTAAAACCCTCAACAACATCTCTAGTCGCCTCGAAAGTATGGACTCCAGCTTGACCGAGACTTACGAGCAGACAAAGAAGATATTCAACTCGACCGAGTTGCCGGAAAAGCAATCTGAATTAGAACCAACCGGAAATGAGCAAACTGCTAGTGGGGAATTGTCCACGGTTTATTCTGAATCTTCCATCGTGTCCAAATCGCACACAAGTAACGAGACCGCTCATCAGACAGCTCAACCGGAAATGCCAAGTCTGATATCTTTCCATAGCGATTCAGGATTCTCCAGCATCCCAGTAGAGACGCCGTTAGGAGCCGACCGACAATCGAATTCAGGCGTCCACTTTTCACTGTCAACCATCAGCGAAGACGTGAGCGAGTCCACTCTGAACGAAAGCTTCATTGAATGCAATCAGGAAACTAGCGACCAGAATGATCAAGTGGACGAAACTTCGGTTCAGCAGTCGGCTGAAAATAATATTGACAATTTAAAAAACGAGTTCAAAATTAGCGAGCCCCTTGATGGTCTCCAACTCTCTGCAGAAGTCGTGGAAGAGAGTGTCCCACCTGTGGAACAAGTAGAAAAAGAACAACAAGAAGAAACAGACACGAATAAACCGGAACTCGAAACTTTTGGCTGCAGCAACTGTAACTTTCAATTTCCTTCTGCGGAGGAGTTGTTCGAGCACATTGAGATTGAACAGTGTTTGGCACACAATGATTCCTGTGACTCGGACATCGACGTTGACACCCTCAAGGCTCTGGTTAAGTTCAAAGAGGAATCGCCAAAACATCCATCGAAAAAACACCAGAAGACTGTCATTTCCAATCTCTTCCCCCAGCCTTACTGCAAAGAAAATTATATCAAGAGGTTCCTCCAAGATGGTCCGGATAACGTTCTAAATGGTGTTCAAGAGTCTGTTCACAGCTTGAAGATCAGTCTGGATCTGAGTTTCGTCACAGCTAAAGAAGTTCGGTGCCTGATCTGCAATGAAACTTGTGCCAATGATGTGCTAACTTACTACGAGCACTTTAGGTCAGAGAGACACGTCGCTGCCTACCATCTGGTTACTCAGAACCAGCAACCGGACGCAAACAACCGGTCGACCTTCGATCTGGCATTCAACAAGCTGGTGCAAATCTCCAAAAACGGTGTACAGTGTGTGGCATGCGAAGAAAGCTTTGGATATTACCAAAACAAGATCGTGGGTCACACGAGCAGTCGAACTCACAACCTCCACGCTTCCATTTCTCGGAACAGGTCAATCCAACTGCTGGAGAACATCGGCAAGAAACTAAACGAGATCTGGTACGACATCGAACGTTACTGGTGCGAGCCCTGCAACCTCAAATTCTTCCATGAGATCCACTTTTCCAACCACCTGGAAACTTACAAGCACAAACAAAATTCCAGCAACAAGAAACTTGTGTTTGATGTCTGCATTCCCTGCGGTAGCCTTTGGCTTGGGTTACCATTTACTTACGGCTTTCATAACCAGATCCTCATCCACCAGTATATGATTGACCACAAGGTCCACGAGGTCAACAAGGTTCCTGATAGCGTTGAGAGTCTCATAAAAGGTTTTGAAGTTAATCTTCGGGTGTTGGAAGATGACGCAAAAAAGGGACTGACGATATTTGCTGAACGTAAGGATGAACTGATTGGGTCCATCGATGAGTTACTGAGACCCCATTTTCCAGAGATCAAGATAACGTTGCTCGGATCCAGAGTCACTGGCACTTGCTGTTCCTTGGGAGCCATCGATATCAATCTCACTTTTGGTAATTAGATGTTTGGTGTCAGAAGGCATAGATTGTTTGCGAAACAATTTGTTCTTGCTGTTTTCAGATAATTTTTCAGGAAAGTATAGAAAAATAACTTGTATCTGTTGAAGGTTACAAAAATGTCGTATCAGAAAGCTGCTTCTTATCTGAGGTGCAGAATTATTTTATCGAGAGGCCAGAACTCTGGGACATGGAGTGTGTGATGTTCAGAGATGAAATACCGGTTATTCACGTTTACCATATCAAGACAAAACTCAAGTGCAACGTCTCCATCAGCGATGAACTTGGAGTGGAGAAAACGAACTATATCAAGTAAACTTCTTTTGTCTTGCAAAATGAAAATGATTAATCGTATCAAAAAATTTTGTTTTGTACTTGATTAAATGTTACCTATTTAATTGAATGTTCGTTTAGGATGTACATCGACCTGTTTCCCAAATGCAAAGAAATGATTATTTACCTGAAGAGATGGAATTTCTTATGTGCTCTGTGGCATCCCAAAGGCATCAGTGCATACACCATCACGTGGCTTGTAGTTTTTTATCTGCAACAAATTGGTATTTTGCCCAGTGTTCACCAGCTTATGAACAAAAGATACATGTCTCATTTCGGTTCAGGTGAATATTTTTATCCAGAAAAAAAAAACTTTTTTTGTTCATTTCCAATTAATCCTCATTTATATTTAAATTCATATTTTTGATTGCAAATATATTTATGATCTGTATACCAATTCGTACAGTTTTTAAAATCCTTTTTATAATATTTTTTACAACCTTCTTTATTTTCTCTTTAATTTCTGATTGCAGGTCGAATTACCGAACTTTTAAGCCACGAACGTTTCGAGTTGACTCACCTGAGTGTAAAGCAGTTATTAATCGGGTACTTTAAATTTTATTCCAACTTCGATTATAAAGGGATGATAATATGCCCGTTGCTGGGGAACGAGGTCAGAAAAGAAGTGTTCATTACCGGCAGGAACTTGCCAGCAGAGATGCTCTTCAACCAATCGGCCGAGCAATTTTCAAGTTCGTTTCACGTTGAGTCGCCGATGTGTCTACAGGACCCGTTCGAGTCCAAGCAAAATCTCACCAAGAACGTTAGCAAACCGACGCTCCGAGAATTTAAATTCTACTGTACCAGTAGTGCCAAATTACTTGAGAATCATTCCCATTAGGCGAGTCATTTTCCAAGTGGCTGTCAAACATTCCGTCAAGCCCGTCCTTTTTATACATTAATACTTTATTTATTTACGTTCTCTGAACTCTGAAATATGATAATGTTTATCTGCGATAATGACAATCAATCAGTTGTAATTTCCTATTTAATTAAGTGTTTCTTTTCGTATTAAACATGCATTTTTGCTTACCATTCATGGACGAGTTATTTATTTCGTATTGTTTACTTTTCGTCCTTTCAAAAAGCTGCGATTCAAATCCTCCTTGAAATGACAACCATTGCTCCGTCTGCAGTGCCACCTACAATCGTTTTCAATCAAGATTCAAGCGAAAAAAGAATCGCTTCGCACCAAAGTCTGAACCCCCTGACCTAACCTAAGCGCGTTGTCCGGTGACAATAAACTTTGAAACAATCGTCATGTTTTAACCGCGGTAATAACACGATAAGATGTTTGTTGACGGTGCGACAGATAAGACATTGATCCGGCAGGAGCGCTTGAGATGAAGTCGCGTATTTTCATGGAAAACCAGGCGTTTATATGCAGCAACGCCTCCGGCACTTAAAGTTTGATTGAAAAATCGTACGAGCGTTGTAAATAAATTGCAGTTTGAAACAATGTGTTCCGATCGATCGAGTGCACGCACAACCGTGCTTCTCAGCGTCTTGATTCTTTTGTCAACTACTGACATCGCTTCTGCACAACTCAGTGAGTAAACAATCGATGTAAACAACAAACACAACACGATGAAAAATAATCATAAACAGACGTCGCGTATTTTTTAAATATTGCATTTTTGTAGGTTCAGAGAATACCGGTTATTGCGCTCCGTACAATGGCAGAATTTGTAAAAAGTATCTCACGGGTATTGGAGAGGTTTGGTTTAGCGATACCAGAGATAATCCGGGAGGTTTGCTCAATGAACAAATTACAACGAATTTATGGGAAATGCTCATCAAGCGAACACCCGAGCCGTGTTTATCTGCAGCTGAGGTAAGTAAACATTCAATTTGTTACTAATTACTTCTTTGTAAACAAACATTGTTCATTGTGAAACGTTGTTTTGTAGAAAATGTTGTGCACATACGCGTTTCCGCACTGTTACCAATCCGTTCGGCTGCCACTGTGTCGAGAAGATTGTATCGCAGTGAGGAACCAGCTGTGCTTTGACAAATGGGCCCTCATCGAGGACAACAAACAGAGAAACGTCATCATACCATCGCGAGGTCATTTTCGGTTGCCCGTTTGCGAGGAGTTACCGTCAATTGTACCGGGAAATGTCACTTGTTCTAATTTACACCTGACTGAACTGGTGGAAGAACAAGTAACTTGTAAGAACATTTTTTATTCATTATAAACCGATAAAACAAAAGCAGATAATACGCAACCTGCATAACAAATATATGCACTTTCATTTGTTTATTTTCGTAGATTTATTTATGTGGAAGTAAATTTGTACTGGAATTACAAAAACAACGAACATGATAATTTAATCATTTTCAATTTGATTGACTTAATTTGATGTTTGAAGAATTTCATGAAGTTATAAATTTAATAGGCAGTTATACATACATGTAGATTGTAAATTGTTCATGATATGTTGATGTAATTGGTAGTTTATTGTATGTTATCATTGTTGTAACTTATGTTATATTTCAGATGAATGCTACAAAGGAAGAGGACGGTATTATATGGGCAAAGTAAACAAGACAAAATCTGGTTACTCATGTCAAGCATGGAACGCTCAAGCTCCACATAACCACAACAAACCGCCTGACGTGTTTTATCAGATCAAACATGGTGAAAATTTTTGTCGCAACGCTGGAGAGGACGTTGAGAAACCTTGGTGTTATACAATGAACTCGTCTGTACCTTGGGAACACTGTGATATCCCACGATGTGGTACGATTCCGTTCAAATTAACTTGAAACGAGAGTATTTAAAACATTTCAATAACTGAAACATTATTTTACAGAGTCAGAACTGAACGAAACCGAAACTATCAAGACTCCCGCTGAGCATTCGTTGGAAGATATTATTTATGAACCAGCTTTTGTGATGACTGCTTCTTTGTTAGGATTTGTTTTGATAGCTGTGATTTCAATCATCTTTATACTACTGAAAAAAGTTCGTACGAAACGGGACGGCTACAATCAAGCTGCGAATCAGGTTAAATTCAATTGTTCCATCATTCAATGACACATTCTATCACCTCTCATTACAGAAAATTTTTTATTATTTTTCATCACAGGATGTAAACATCGACTTGGATAAGCTGCCAAGCAATGAAGCGTACCACAAATCTGGGATCCAGCTAAATCCGAAATTAGAAAAACTCGAGTTTCCCCGAAATAATATTTTGTTTGTCCGAGACTTGGGTCAGGGTGCTTTTGGTCGGGTGTTTCAAGCGCAAGCTCCTGGCCTTGTTTCTGGTGAGGAGTTTACAAACGTGGCCGTGAAGGTGCTGAAAGACGAGGCTTCGGATGATCTGCTCATTGACTTCGAACGAGAAGCTTGTCTTCTTGCCGAGTTTGATCATCCGAACATCGTCAAACTCTTAGGCGTGTGCGCTCTGGGTAGACCCATGTGTCTGCTCTTTGAGTACATGGGACGTGGCGATCTGAATGAGTTTTTACGTTCCTGCTCGCCGGGAAATTATATTGTTCGGACGTTAGAAAAGGAGCCTACGTTCACCGATACCCGTCTTACTCACATGGACCAGATAAACATCGCGCGACAGGTTGCCTCAGGAATGGTTTACCTATCTGACCGGAAGTTTGTGCACCGCGATCTGGCGACGCGCAATTGCCTCATCAATGACGAGATGGTGGTAAAGATTGCCGACTTTGGGCTCTCTCAGAAAATTTATCTGCAGGATTACTATAAGGGCGACGATCAGGACGCGATTCCTGTAAGATGGATGCCACTTGAGAGCATTCTTTATAACAAATACACTATCGAGTCGGATATCTGGGCGTACGCGGTTTGTCTGTGGGAGATTTTCAGTTTTGCTTTGCAACCATACTATGGAATGACGCACGAGGAAGTTGTTAAGTATATCAAAGAGGGCAACGTGCTCAAGTGTCCAGATAACACTCCTGAGGCCATTTACGAACTGATGAAACGCTGTTGGAATCGAAAACCAGGTGACAGACCATCGTTCAGGGAAATCTACGAAACACTGGAAAATATCAGACTTAAAATGGAGATTGAAAACGGCGGGGATGGATTACAGATGATGCGTGTACATATGTAACTCGAGTCAATTCGTCGAGAATGTTCGATGCTAGTTTTAATTTCAGTGATGATTATTCGTAGTCTGAATTTCTTTTCTTTTCTCAACGTTACGTTGTTTTCATACTTCGAAATCTGTTTTTCATCGAGTTAAATTATTTTTGAATCTGTAGTATGAATTTATGGGTATCGAATGTTTCGTCAGTTTACATCACTAAACACTGATCTCAATGATGGTTTTCATAAACTTAAAGTGAACAAGATTTTATAACGTGATAATTATTTTAAACCAAAGTTTTGAAAAAACTTACCAAGACCTGATAGCGTCAATATAATCATAAGCATTAGCATACAGATATTTAGAAATCCATGTAAAGATGATTATATAATTTTACATGTTTATACCGACAGAGATTTGATTGTCACGAGATTTTCGAATTTCGGACGTTTCAAAGATTGCGAAATCCAATTTTATTTTGGTATATTTGAAAATGTCCTGAAACAATTGTATGCTGCAGTTATAGGATTAAAACAAGAGTAACCTGTATGGCTATAAGACTGATAAAAAAGTTCATTTATTTACTTCTTTTTACAAATCTGAACAATAGAAATTGTTCTTTCGTTATTAATTTTTAATGAAGTGATAAGTTAATACAAAGGTATGAAACGATGCGCAGTAAAAAACGCACATTCACGAGCGCGTTGAGTAATAATTTATAAAAGCGTTTTATTAACTTTTTAAACTTTTGTATCTGATCGATAAAAAGCTTGTTTTTTTTGGAGCGAAGAATTCTCATTCATTGCAAAGCTGTGTGATTGCGCTTTCAACTTTCATATCGCGACGACGCTTTTGTATTAAAAATTTTGATAACTGATGCATTTTATTGTAAACGAATATTCACAACGATTTTTATATTGCTTTTATATAGAGATAAGTCTGATCTAATTATATAAATCAATTAACAATAACTGAGGCGGTTCTTCCAGTTTTACTTTTATAAGAAACACTTCAAATTGAAGGACGATTTTAAAGTGAAACTTTAATTGCCTACAAAGTTCAAAGCTGTCAAAATAATGAAAATTACAAAAAAAAAGTTCTTGAAATTTTCACAGAATTCTGATTTCATAGTCACCGAGAAATTCATCTGAGACGAAAATTATATTTATACAAGAATCCGTAGGTGTTAGATTTTAAGCGTTATGAAATTATGTATAACGCAGAAACGTACACTTGATATATATATATTTAATGTAACAATATGTACAACACGTGACACCGGATTAATCATATCTTTTTACAAAGACGGAAACGTGACTCAATTGATGCAGATCAACATTTGAATATAACATAGATGTTTCTATAAATATTTTCAAGTCAGAAAATGAAATATAACTATAAATGTGCGATGACTGTTTAAAGAGATATGGAAAGAAATATTGACTGTTGAACAAACAAAAATTTATAAGTTGGAAAACAAAATATCATACACATTAAAAAATAGTTAAGAAAATGGTTGAAACATTTAAAAAGTATCATTTCTGTCCTGATGGAAAATATTCTTTCCATATTTTTATTGCCTTTGAAGATTGTACATGTACCCGTGTCCGAGTAACTCGTAAGTTGGATACAAACAAAATTGTATATAAATTTTCATAAATTTAATTTTAGAAATGATTTTTCGTTATTTTATTATTTGAATCAATAGTGATTCCAGTTCGGAAATTGAATGAAAAATTATCATTACAAATTGTTCAAATATTCTAGTAGTTCATTTTATACAGTTTTAGTTACGGTACTGTAAATTCTATAATGTTTAAAATTGAACTTTTTTACTTCCATGAGTTTGTCCGAGAATCAAAACTTTGAACGAAAACTTGTCTGAGTAATGTGAAACTTCAACAAACAAGATTTACAAATTAAAATAAATTCAAGCTTGTCCGAAGTGTGCCTCTTTACATTACTGAAATTTCATCGAAATGATTTTCATCAGTTGTAATCGAAATTTGTTCATCATTTCAAATTAATTAGTAGTCATTTCGCTTGTAAGTGTTTTATTATGGCAATGTTACGAAATTATATTGCAAAGTTAAATTTGATTATTAAGTGTGGAATGTTAATTTTCATCATAATCATTCTTTGATACAATTTGCCGATGATAAATTTTTATGCTGTTGAATGTCATTCTTTTGTTGAACATTTCGTATCAAATACGTAATCGTAAATATTTATCATGTTTGTAATAACGTAGAAGTCACGAGATCTTCGTCCTCCATGTATGAATGTACAATAACTATATATTTAAACACGAACTTTATTATACATGTATGATTGTAATTATCAAAAATATATTTTATTCTACGATACATTCCGTAGTAATTTATTTTGTAAGCAGTTTTATTTTCATTCTGGTCATTTCAATTATTTTATTGGCTTGAAAATAATTTGCACTGATAAATGTGATAATAAAACAGAAATCAATTAATAACAAAAAATATGTGTTAGAAATCAACGTTCTTATATTATTCATAAATATTTTTTATTGACAATTTGCTTTATATATAAACAATTTATTTACAAATATTTGGTAATTATCATTGGTAACACAAATTGTATAATTTATTACTTTAATATGGAACTGATTTCATCAAGTATCGCATAGTTAGAAAATTATTTCCCCGTTCAAAAATAATACCACAGAGTATAACTTCTTATAAAACCCTAAACATAGATGTATAGTATAATTCCCAAGGAATATTTCGTATTATCATTAACCCATTAAGTCAAACATTCGACGTCGCTCAGAGTTTCTCATTCTTCTAAACACAGTTGTCATGATGAAAATAAACATATCATATCTATAATTGTTGATTTATATTTTCAAACGGTAAGGTCTGTACATATATACAAATTAAAATGTGACCAACATTGTCATTAATAATGGGTTAATCTGAACTGACGTCGCTAAGTATTTTTTATATACAAAAAGAAACAAAAAAAAATCTTAATCTTGCACGACGCCAGCTGAGCAAAGTTTTACTATACTAGATGAGTATAGTTTACGTATAGTTGAAGTCTGGCAACAATATATTGTTACGTCACGACCGAATTCTTATCTAATTTTTCTGAGTCAATATCAGGTGAAGCGACACCTTCGTTTACTTCTGGATCACCAACATTGTAACCTGAGAACGTCGCAGCTGGCGCACTTCGTGACGAATTGGCAGAGGGTAAGGATTCTGATAAAAGAGAGGTTCGTTCATTTGCATTGCTCCAGGTCTCTTGGTACATGTGTCGCCCTCGTATTCGACGACTTAATGATGAACTGACAACTCCAAGGTGTTCCTTGATATCATTGTGGACATCCGACACGTCCCACATTGCTCTGAAAGATAATTAATATGAAAATCATCAACAAGAAATGTGATAAGATTAGTCAACTAACGTTGACTAATCTTATGAAATGATAAAAAGTACCTGAAAGCATCCCACCAAGCCTGGTTGTGTGCCGAGCTCACATAAGGCTTGTAGCTGAAACTGTAGTGATGTGCCACAGCTGCCAAAAACATTTCTATGCAAATTAAAAAGTCTTGTAATTTGGCCGAGATATGTTTGATGTCTCTTGAATTATCTGTATCAAAAACGCTGGATATTACACCGCAGTAGACCATTATGGTAATGAGTACCCCTTGGCTGCAATCAAATTACAGATGAAATCTTCAAAGGGTTTTACTTTTGTTAGAAAAAACCCTTAAATATGAAACTTACAAAAATGAGAAGAACACGACAGCTTTGATGCATAAAAATTTCCCAATTGGTTGCATTGGTTTCAGTGCCTCTGAATTTGCACGGTAGAAAAGTACCAAACAGTACATCGCTACAAATTGTGATAAATTGTTCATAGCGATCATGTATGGAAAAGCAGAGTCTGCTCGGAATTCACCTTCCCTATATACCCCGTTCAATTCACATATACTAAAATGAAAATTGAACATCAATTTGCAATGCATTCACACAAAAGTACCACTTAGGTTTTGTGTACGAAACCGGATAATGATAACAAGCTTACAATGATATCGAAGTTGTGATAGGCCGTACAACAGTATATTGCAAAATACCGTGTTTGCACATGTGTACGAATTCTCTGCCCATTTCCCAATCTGGCAAGCAGCAGAATGGAAACATGTGCCGTATTTGCGGCGACATTTCTAGCCTGTGTTCCAGCTGATGATCTGCATTCAAGTATGCCAACAAGTACATCATAAAATTGTAAATGACATACGCCTCGTAACATTCCCTCAGACTGTCCACATAAATGCTGACTTCGGGAAAAACCAATCCGAGCCACTGAAAAAAGAAGATCATCTGTTAAAAACAAAAAACACAAACCAACAAAAGACCAGCGTGATCAATCAAATTGAATTAAAATCAGTTGACGATTAATTGTTCAAAAACAAGAAGTTTTCTTTACAAATGGAATTACAAAACAATCGATGAATGAAAGTCTGCGGAGCCTTGACTATAATCTATTCGGTGTTATTTTTTATTAGCGAGTTATTACGCGGCATTTTTTATCAATATACTGAAACGAGTATTACTCATCGGTTTAAAAAATTACTTACAGCGTTCACGGCATAACCGGGCACCATCCATAAGATCCTACAAACATTCCATTTATTATAATCATAATATAAATCATCTCCGATTTATAATCAAGGATTAAAAATTACTAAGCTTGTTAATTAATATTCTTGATGTTACCTTATAATATACTTTTGCAATCTCGGTTGCGTGTAATGAATCATGTGCTGAACAATTTCATAAAAAGCAATCGGCAGAGCGAAAAGGACGAAGGCACCGCCGACCACGGCGCCCTGGTCCTGTTTTCTGAATCCATTTTTAATCGAGTTGGCCAGCAACAGAGGAACCAAAACTATTATCACCAATGCATAGGTACATGTCAAAACTGGTAGGATCCACAATCGCCATTGTCGACAAAAAGCTGCCATAATACAGAAGTTCTATGGCCGGGCTCCTGGAACTATTTTCGAATGTCATGCGTCAAACATTTTCTCCTCACTGAAACAGCACAGACAACAAACGTGTCAATTTAATATATATATAATGCAAAAATAAATTGTACCTGGAGATAAGACGAAAAAATGTCTTATCTTTGTACAAACATTTATTTTATAAGTATTTAAAACAGTTGATGAATATCAGGACTCGAATTGATTGCAATCAATCAAGAAGGTTCAATTAATTGCCTGCAAAAAAAAATTGTGCATCAACGAATTAAAAACTTTCACTAGGCTCTATCGATTGTGAATTCGCATTGTGAAAACAACTGCATTCGATAATGGCATTGTAAAGTAGAAAGTTGTTTTAATGTTATAAAACTGGGGAAAAGACATAACATGCAATCGATTGCAAACTGTCAACTGGAGTCGTTGATCTTTGCAATTTTCAACAGTCCATCTTTAACGTTTTTGCGCGTTACCTTTTTACGTCAATTAAGTCACTTTCATTGGCCGTTTTGTTTTGGAAACATAATTACCGCCAATTTTTTTTCACTTTTGAAAAATACTCAAAAATAACATGCTCTCTCACTTCAAACGTTACAATTTTTTGACATTACACGCACTTCGGTTGTAATATCTTATTGGGTGTTCCGAAATGACAGTTCTTTGTTTACTCTCTCTGTCTGACAGTCGTACCGGGACTCTGGTAAAATTCCCTAGAAATGTTTCGGGAACACCAATATGGTTTGGAACTAGAAAACACCAGATGTGAGGTTAGAAGGATGGAGGAGAAGCGACTTCATTCATTTAAGCAGTTTGTACTGACGATACGAAAGTTTAGCTCATGAAGCGGTGCTTTGTAAGTATTCGAAAATCGAATAGTATTTGTTGTTGTTCAGAATCGTTAAGATAAATTGAGCAGTAAAGCATTGGGTAAATAATTTAAACAAAACCATTTGTTATTGCGTTTATTTGAGCGTCGTACATTTGTTGTTGTTGGCATTGTGCTGTCAAGTTTTCCGAGCTGCATTTATATACCGATTTCTAACAAAAACAATTTTAATTTTGTTACATAGATTAATGAAAGCAGCTAAACCAAGGGACGCACGCGTCAATATTTGTTGTAAAACAACAAATAGTTAAACTTATGCCCTCAGCTACACGTAAGTTTGTCACGCTTCTGTTGTTGTTTTTGTTTTTGTTGTTATTTGTTTTCGTTTCTTTTTACCAATTTTTCTTATACAAATTCAATGGTTTTTCAACTTTTATTTATTAAAGAAGAAAGAAATAATGCTTTGTTCTGTAAATTTGGTTTTGTGTGTTTGTTTATTTGGATACTCAGACAACAAAGAATGCACTTTTTGGATCGATTGCGTCATTGATTCGGATAATAGCGTCATTCAAAAATTTCTATGGTTTATGGCAAGATAAAAACTTAATTAGTTTATCAGTAATTTTTACAAAAAGAAAACATTAAGAAGACGCTTACAATACATTTCTAATCAAATTACGCCTAAAGAAAAATCGTTTATTAATATCATCTCTACAATTTTGAATTAATTTCATTAATATTTTTTACGTTCATCTTATTTTTGTATTTATATATTATTATTTTTATTCTTATACCATTTATTAATGTTTTTGAACACATTTTTATTTAAAATTATTTTTATTTAAAATTATTTTTTACTACATATTCCATTTTGTTTATAATTTTGAGAATAGAAAAAGAAATCCTCTGGGTTATGAGATATTTTCATCTTTCAATTTAGTTGTTTATTAAAAAATAGAAACCAAGAACCTTTGAAATATTTAAGTTACAAGTTTTGTTGGAGTTTGAGTGGATTCTTCATAATCGTAAAAATACGTTGACCAATGGAAATATCTCACCTGGAGTGTATTATCAAAACAACATGATTTCAAGTTCAATCCAAATAGTCGCACACTCTTGGCGAACGGCTCAGTTTGTAAATAGTGTTCCACGTTTGTGCTGTCCTATTTATTCTTGCATTTTTGTCCCTCTGACCGTTATTCATAACCTTTTGTGTCCCTTTGTCATGGAATAATTTGAAACAAAGCATTCGACATGTATTATAATTTTACTAAATTCTACCATTCGCCTGTGACGCCTCGTGCGCAAATGAACAATCATTCTCCTGGGAATCACCTTTCCCCCATGAGTCATCATCTTTCTCCAAACAATGCCCAAATACCCAACTCGAGCAACCAATTTTCCCCTCATCAACAAAATGTGAACCAAATCAACTCAGTTTCCCATTTTATGTCCTCACAAGTTGGGTCTCACGTCTCGTCTCCTGCCCATCTTTATTCCTCCGGAACTAATCAGTCTCCTGCGAATCATCGTTCCCCTGTAAGTTCTCTTCGGTCTCCTGCTAACCACCGGTCTCCGGGAAATCTTCGGTCGCCTGCGAATAATTACGTTTTAAACCGTTCCCCGAAAAACTATCGCAGAGGAAGCAATAGTTAGTACAGTGGAAATCTATGAACAAACTTGAGAAACCATTGAAAATTAAACATCAACATAATTCGACGTACAAAATAATTGAGGGTTGAAAATTTTATACTGTAATTTATTAACAGTTGGAGTGAACCCCGCACGACAGCAGATGGGTGGAGGTCCTACTTTGCCTAATAATGAAGACTGTGGAATCCGAGATGTTTGGGCACACAATTTGGAGTTGGAATTCAAGACGATTCGCCAAGTGGTACAAAAGTACCAATACATTGCGATGGACACTGAATTCCCGGGAGTTGTCGCAAGACCCATAGGTGTGTGCTTGTTAAAATTTTCAGTAATTTAAAAATGGTATCAAAAAATGAGAGGGTAGAGTGATTAACTTTGTGTATCATTTTTGAACAGGCGAATTCAGAACTAGTGGGGACTACCAGTACCAGACGTTAAAATGTAACGTTAACCTCTTAAGAATAATTCAACTTGGTTTAACTTTTTTGGATGAGAATGGCAACACCCCGAAAGGAAGCTATACAACGTGGCAATTTAATTTTAAATTCAATTTGCAGTGAGTATAAGTTTTCAGTCCCATATAAATTGTGATGCAATTATGTACCAAACGTGGATTAGAATTTTCATGCTGCTGAAAATTCAGTAATGAGCGTTCAATTATTCGGCTGAAAAATGTACATTGGAATGTAACGATTAATTTTTCAGAGAAGATATGTATGCACAAGACAGCATAGACATGCTGCAGAACAGTGGGATCCAATTCAAAAAACATGAAGAAGAAGGTATTGATCCGCTGGATTTTGCCGAACTATTGATGTCGTCTGGGATTGTGTTGACGGATGATGTGAAATGGCTATCGTTTCATTCTGGCTACGACTTTGGATACCTTCTGAAATTATTAACAGATCAAAATCTGCCACAAGAAGAGAGCGAATTCTTTGAAATATTGAGGATATTCTTCCCCACAATCTACGATGTGAAAGTAAGAATTAACTCGATCAAACATTTATGACAATTTCAATCAAACACATTTTGCTAATGCTGCTAATTTATTTTTCAGTACCTGATGAAGTCATGTAAAAATTTGAAAGGAGGTCTACAGGAAGTTGCCGAGCAACTTGAATTACAAAGAGTTGGACCTCAACATCAAGCTGGTTCCGATTCATTACTGACAGGAATGGTCTTCTTCAAAATGCGAGAGGTAAATTGCCTGTCTGATTGTTATTTCATATTTCGTTAATTTAAATGACATAAATAATTGATTTTCTGACGGATTTTGTTTCAGATGTTTTTTGAAGATAATATTGATGATGCAAAGTACTGTGGACATTTATATGGATTAGGCACATCATTCGTGGTGAACGGATCCGGTGGATACCTCGACAGCAACGGCGACAATTCATCGTCATCATAACTCATCCAAGATCAGACACCAAATTCAAATACAAAATAAACCAATCGTGCAAAAGCACGATGCGGTTCATACTGACAACATCAAGAGTAATTTTATTTTTACAATCAACATCGTATCATCTCACATTTTGTACTACACTTTTTCAGTAATTTTAGAAGCATTGAAGGCAGTCGCGTTTATTCTGCATACAATTTTTAATTCAATCCCCCCCTGCTCTTGTTTTCCTTTTTGTATATGATAATAGCTTTTTAATTATTTTGTCCCTTTTTCTTATCCAAACTCGTTGCTTATCGATCCTGAATTTTCATTTGTAATTTATTTACGAGACAACATTTTGTTATATCCATTTTTTTGCGATTGTCTTCTGTTTACAATATTGATCAAATGTTTAGAGCTAGTTTTTTATTCAATGAGAAAGATTATTTTTTCTTGTCGATAAAAAACATTTTAACAACATTTTGTTGTGTACATGTATAATAACCTCTTGACTATGCAAAGCAAAGAATTAGATGTTGGTTAATAAAGCAATCGATACCCGTAATAAAAAAAGTTAGAAATTTTTATTTTCTCCGAACATTGTATCAATTTTTAAGACAACGTTACAGCGTGCTGGATTTGTAATTTGTATGCAAGTGTAAATTTGCAATCCACTTATATGGAGGGTAAAACTACCATTGGGACAATTTTAAATAAAAACTGAAGTGCAAGAAGTGTGATTGATCAATTTATTACATTTCCAGTCATACAAATTTTATGTTCATAATTTTCTACATTGACTTCGTTTGAATTTTTGAACCTACGTTTGATATTACCGGCATATTAACATTCATTCTGAAATTAAGAATAATTGAATTAAATGAACTGAATATTGAATGTCGATTTTTCCGACTAAACCGATTGAATTATCTTTGATCAATCTTTAAGCATTAATATACAGCTATTACTTCCATCATTCAGCGGTGCATTTAATTTTACCTATTTTGACTCTCATTTTCAATTAATTAAAACCAAAACCCATCACAGAATATTGTTACAAAATTCAATATTCAGATATTCATTTCATTTATATCAAAGTAAAATTTATATTAGAATTAATTCTATGTATAATATTCGCCGCATTAAATATATATCACTTTTTGATTTCATAAATAATTCTATTTCATTGGCTCCCGTTGAATTGGGTCAAAGGTGCATTCCTACAGGTACCATTTACCAAATGTGTACTCATATCGTACGCCAGAGATAAAAGAAAGATAAGCTCTCGTTATCGTTAAGCGATATCAGACACCATCAGAACGGCTTATTCTTTCCGATCGGGACTTTCAGTTTCATCCCAAACGTTCAAGTCAAGTCTTGACCTGCACGGTCCAAAGATGAGGCTGTCAGGTCATCCGCTGTTTGGCCCCAAGTGGTCTCTGGTGATTGCGTTACTCGTGGCTGCAAAAATTAGCGCGCACCAAGTGAGCAAACGTCAGGCCCTCGAAGATGTGCTTCAACTGGGCCCGAAAATGAGCCTGCGGGAGGCGGATGATCGAATGAACCCGGGTTCCTGGTGGGACCCCAGCGACGACGTGGAAGTCATCCCTGGTCTGAAGCAAAGTACTAAAAAAATTGGTGCCTATTTGCGCTATGGTAAGTCGAGCGGAATTCAAGCCACACCTTGTTTTTTTATACTATCTATGGATATTACTGTTGCCTTTTCATGGATCTAGCAAGAGATAACGCGGCGCGGGTTCCACCTTTCGCGGTTATTACATGATGTTAAATTATGAGTCTTGTTTGAATGATAGAGCTGGAAAACGAATTAAAATTGATTGTCAAGTTTGTAAGGATGATTTTATATTTGTTTTTAATTTGGTGTAATTAATTTGTGGATGAATAATTGCGAAGAATATATTGTATATAGTAATACGTATAAAGTTATAATGATTATAATTGTTTAATTACGTTGCTAATTAGTTTGAATGTAAAATTGTACGGAAAAAAAATGAAATACTATCGACCGATTAAAAAAGTTAGTTTCAACATTGTTCGAATACAAGTTTTATTGAAATGTGACAAATTGAGTAATCATTAAAACTTGTTTGCACAGAAGATAAAAAAAGAGAGCACCATGAATTCAATAAAAATTTAGCCCAGATACTTTTAATTAAAAATCTCTAATTAGTCGAAAAAAAAAACATTCACAAAAGTTTTTTTTTTCATTCATGTTTTTAATCAAATCAACTGTTTTGTTTATTTATTTTATTCATTCAATACGAACAAATTTGTTTCTGTCGGCCAATTGCTAAAAATGTTTTCTCCGAACGTTTTATATATAAAAATTTGTAAAGTAAATTCAGTTAAACCATTTTTGCGAGCCGAAAGAAAAAACAACAAAATTAAATATTGATTTTGACAAAACGTTAATATCACGAGTTGATAAACATAGTCTTAATTTAATCACCAATTAGTCACGTCAAGTTGTGAATCGTCACTGATTCATCAGCCAGGAACTATGTTTTACGTGAGCTTACGATAGATACGATGACGAAACATTACTTAATGAATTTCCTAGACAATCGTGAAATTACACATTATCAGTAAACAATTAATCAAATCATCCCGTTTAATTAAGTCGTTTTGCTAATTAAATTTCACATCATTACTGACCTAGTTTGAATCAAAATAAAAAAAAGTTTACAATTTTTTACATTTCAAATATACAATCACTTTCTTAATTGCAACGTTCCGGTGACTCAACTTCGTTTTTGTTTAAACAAATGTTACGTCAAATGAATATGAAGTGTCCAAATCATCTTATGGCAAAGAGAAAATATTTTAGATTTCATGTGTGTTATCAAGAAGTACCTTTTTATCAGTTTTATCAAGTTTGAATTAGATATACAAAAAAAATGTAGTTCAAAAGGGAGTGGTGGGAAATGAGCCCAGAAAATTTCACAACAAATTTCAAAGTGTAAATATTTTCTCTTGTTTATTAATAAAATTTTGTCTGATTTCGTAAAGATATCAATATATTATACATCAATATAAAATAATTGAGCTGCTATAAAAAAGAGCAAAAAAATAAGACTGGGAAAAAGAGAGCTTTTGCATCGTATGAATTTCCACATTATTAGTCCACTTAGGCAAAAAAGCTAATTAATTCTGTATTTGGCGCGTCGCTGAGTCTAATAATGAATTCAATTGTACCGCGAGAATTGATTTTGCGAAGTAATCGTTAATATTAGGGGGCAATCAACTATTGATTCAAATCGATTAACCAATTAATGCTGCATCGCAATTCATATCGCTCAGATAAACGCGACGAAATTGGTCGCGCGCGAGAGTTGAAATCAGAGAGCGAAGTTGTTATTATGAACCGAACGCGTCTAAATGTATTTGAACTGCGCTACGGACAAAGAATATAATCAGAGAAAGTTCATGTTTGCCTTTTTCCACTGAATAAATAGTTAACACTTTTCTATAACATCTCATCATGACGAAAATGTTCAAATAACGATTGAAATTTCATTCACTTCATTGGTGCTTCAAAATCTCACCATTCAAAATATTGAACAAACTGAAATGTTTCAAAATTGTTGAATTTCAATTGTACTGAGTCATTTTTCATAATTTCAGATTCAAATGAACCGGAAGCAGACAGGTACGCTCCGAAAAAAGACGATACAAATCCTTATTACGTCCTAACAGAGGAGAGGCTCAAAAAAATCCGGTCAGAATTGATGTACTGGTACTTTGACAAAGGCGGTGACGATGATTGGGGAGATTATCAGAAGGACGTTCACAATTCGATAACGCAGCTCCACAAAAACCTCAACTTTCGCTTACCATTTTACGGCAACATGTTCAATTACACACGAGTAATTATCAAGTCTCAATCGACCGATCGACTTATTTTTCCATTGTAAAATTAACTTGAAAAATTTCTCTATATCTTAACTTTTAACTCGTACTTGAACTGTTTGAAATGAAAAACTTATAAAAATAGTTTTCCAACAAACAAGTTGAAGAAAAAAAAACCACGATGAATTGAGTGAAATAGAAAAAAAAAATGTTTATAAACAATGTGAAAACTCTTTTATTGATATCCCACGAATTTAATAGGTATCGCTAAACGGTTACTTGGAATTCAGCGACCCGCCCCAAATCTACACCTATCCCCTTGAGTTTCCTGTCAAGGATTGGCCGAAGGAAAACGATCCGAGTTTTATCGGAATTTTTTACACGAAGGCGCGTATCGGCAAGATCAAACCTGAGGATATCAACAAAAAGAAGCCCGGGGTCTATTTCAGGTACGTGAGCACAATTTTGCATCGACCAGACTCGCTGAGAAACAATCGTCAAAGACGTATTCTCTTTCTTCAGGGCCGAGCGAGATTTGCAATCGAGGAGCGATCAACTCGGTCGTGAAATGTACAAAAGACTCCTGTTGGACATACGAGAGGGTATGGTTGGCGCCGAGACCTTTGATCCCAAACACGCACTCATAGTCACGTGGAAAAACATTTCATTCGCCGGAGGGCCCTGGAACACTTTGATGAAAACCAACACTTTCCAAATGGTCGTCGCCACCGACGAAGTTTACACTTATGTTATTTTTAATTATCTTGACATGCAGTGGATGTCTCACACCGAAGCCGGTGGCACTGATCAAGGCAACGGAGGAATCCCCGCCTTTGTAAGATGTCTTTTTTTCAAAGCTTGATGATAAAATTGTGTTTTGCAAGACCTAAAGAAAGTCAAGAATTTATGATGAAACTGGAACTTATTATTTTTCAATTAAAAAAGTCATTGTTGAAACAATCAAAATAATCAGAGTTATATAAACCTGTAAATATGTGTCCTATTTTTTTTTATACTTTGTACTAATTATGTATTTCAGTGATGCGAAATTTTATAATCTTTGAAAAGCAGGATAAATGATCCGTTTTATTAGCTTCGAATGCGCCAGCTGATTTATGTAATTGATCTATTAATTCAGGTTGGATTCAATGCTGGAAATGGGACGCAAAGTTACGAATACAAGCCTTACTCTCAACGTGAAACGATCCAGCAGTTGCTCGAGAGGGGCTGGGTCAATGGTTTTCCCGGAAGGCATATATTTAGGGTCGATGAAAAAATTATGCTCGGAAATTGCAACAAGGATATAGGTACGTGTTTGTAATCGCAACTTTAAATAAGATCAGATTTGCTTTTCACTTTCTGTACAAATTTTTCGCCAATTTTCAAACCGTTTTTCTCATTTTTTTTTCAATTCTTTGTGAATGGGGAGAACAAAACGAATGTAATTGAAACTTGATTCAATTTTACAGCGGGTGCGAATTTGGAATTGGTGTTTGCACCCGAGAGTGGTAACATGCTCGGTGGCACGGTTGTAAGCATCACGGGTCATTGTTTCGATCCGAAGGACAAAATCGAGTGTCAATTCGACACGGTGTCGGT
The DNA here is from genome assembly GCA_025266255.1 of Trissolcus basalis. Lineage (NCBI taxonomy): Eukaryota > Metazoa > Arthropoda > Insecta > Hymenoptera > Scelionidae > Trissolcus > Trissolcus basalis. The sequence continues at coordinate 32,660 of JAAMPD010000233.1, forward strand.
AACCGGAAGAGTTGTAAATGTGAACCGCGCTGTTTGCATCCAGCCGTACGTTAAAGCTGAGGGTTTCATTCGCTTCGCCGTCAAAGTGAACAGTCGCAAGTACGACTGGAAAGGCAAATATTATATCGGTAAGCATATAGCTATCGCAAATTGTTTATCTTACTCCGGGCCAACTTAGGCATTTGCTAATTTCACTTTGGATTTCAGAGACCCCTGCAACTGCCACGCAGTACATTTATTTCGAAGATCAATCCGTGCATAAGCCGAACCCCGATGAGATCAACTTTGAATGGGACCCAAGAAATTTGACAAGAAGTCTCGACGTCATTGCCGAGGGTACTTCTGAAAAGTACAACAATAATACAGTTTTGAATAAGGATATTCAGATTTCCTTGTGGGGGTATAGGGAAACCACCAATGTCCCAGAATTAATCCACATTACTGATCTTCAGGTAAGCTTAATAGTGTTTGAAAATGAAATTAATCATTTTAAATTAAATTGAAACAATTTTTATATTGTGTAAAAACATAAAATCTGTGGCTGTGAGGAATAACCAGTTAAGTGGTATAGGATTTACATATACACTTAACTGGTTTTTCCTCAGAACCACAGAAATATAATTGAAATATATTAATCTGAAAGTTATGTCTTTATAAATGACAATGAAAATAAATGAAAAGTATGTTGATATTTTTTGACAATAGACATTATATTGTCAGTTTGTGGTGCATGTGTAGAAAGCAGTTTAGTGTATATGGACAATATAAAGTGCACTAGGAAGTTACACTATAAAAACCTCAGGAACATTTCATTATGATAGACAACGATAATGAAATGCTCCGGGTGGATTAAATATAGCGTGCAATCTTTAAGAAACTCGACTCTGACAAATAAAATTAATTCGCCAATGTTTCATTGGAGGGAATAATAAATGGTCCAATTCTCATTTGACAGACTGACATTAAGAACACAGGCTTCCACAAAATAGTGCCGTCTAATTATCGAACGCGCGAGAACCCAGACTTGATAGATCTTTACTTCGGATTCATCCAGATTAATTTAACGCGACCCGAGGAGTACGGCCTGAAGATATCACCGTAAGTTGGTCAAATTAATCTCCCTCGCTTCAAAACTGAGACCATTTGTCAAACCGAGCAAACATTTTATGTTCAGTCAGATATGGTCGAAACCGATTCCGCTGGGTTGGTACTTCCGGCCCCAATGGGAAGCATTGTACGGTTCGTTCTGGACGGAAGAACTGTGCAACAAGTGGACGATGAATGATAGATACCTCAAGAACTTTGCCTCCGAAGTGGCGCTCTGTCCCTGCAAACTCGAGCAGGCTCTGAACGACAAAGGTCGCTTTCTGCCCGACTTCGACTGCGATAAGGACTCGAACCCTTCGTGCATGTACAACACCGGGGCCATACACTGCGTCAAAACGGGAGCCCCGAAGTACGTATACAATCATTTATCAATCTCCCACGAGCCCTTGCAATCAATCTTAACCAACCCTTTTCCACAGCCTGGACGGTTCCGAGCAGCAGTGCTGTTACGACAAGGATCACTATCTGATGCTGACGTACGACAAGCAGTGGGGCTCGCGACCCCACAGGTCCCACAATTTAGGGTTCCTGCCGTGGGACGAACCGAACAAGGTTCCAACCCTTTCCCACTGGTTCCACGATATGGTCCCGCTCTACATGTGCTGCCTCTGGCAGGAGGAACAGTCCGTCGGCTGTGAGACCTTCCGGTTCGAAAGGAGGCCTTCCCAGGATTGCATCGGGTACCAGTCCCCGGCGGTCGGATCGGTCTTCGGCGACCCGCACATCGTCAACTTCGACGGCGACGAGTACACCTTCAACGGAAAGGGAGAGTTCGTTCTCGCCAAGGTCAACGACAACAAATACAAATTGGACATACAGGCGCGGTTCGAGCAGTTGCCTGAAAACGCCTACGGGGAAGTTAAAGCGACCCGATTGACGGCGGTGGCAGGTGAGGTTTCGTCGGCGATTAGTTTGTAAACTGAAATTGAATTGATATATCAAGATCCTTCCCCGCAGCTCGGAACAACGACTCGGCGACAATCGAAGTTCGACTCAGACCAACGAACGCTCAATGGAGATACCGCTTGGACGTCTTTGCAAACAAGAAACGAGTTTATTTCGATCGACCGTCGCTCAAGTTCCAACACTATAAGGGCGTCCTTGTCTACACTCCCACGTACGTTTTGAATCAAAGCGAAGTCGTCATCATGTTTGACACAGGCGTTGGCGTCGAGGTGATTGAAAACAAAGGATATTTGGCAACGAGGGTGTACCTCCCCTGGACCTACATGGTTTGTTCAATTATTCAATTTAAAATGCCCGAGTTGAAATGAGGAGACGGTCCTTAACGAGCCCTACCTCTAATGAACCTTCGTTTTTCAGAATAAAACGCGCGGTCTTCTGGGTAACTGGAGCTACGATCTCACCGACGATTTCGTCCTGGCGAATGGCAGCATGCCTGACATTCCAATTATGATGAAGGATTTCGAGGTGTTGCACAAGAGGTTCGGCATGGCCTGGTTGGTTGACGATCATGACGACAAGGACGTGGGACACTCGCTCTTTGTCAGGGAACATGGCCGGTCGGCCAGTACCTATAATAATCGAAATTTCATACCGGAATATCACAAGTTCATGACGGATATCATACCAAGTAACAGGTAAGATTTATACAAAACTGCCAAACATCTTTTCTGGCTTGAAAAAATTGAATTTGAGTTTCATGTTCCTTTTTCTGCAGGTCTCAGGAACTTGACAAGGCCAAGGATATTTGCGGTGAAGTTTATCAGTGTCAGTACGATTATGCGGTGAGTTTAAATCGGGACATGGCAGAGTTCACGAAAAACTATTATGACAGTGTGACGAAAATCAAAGAGATGAACGCAAGGAAGAGTGAGTATATTTCTAATGCCTTTGGTTACAGTTAGTGGCGAAGTCAAATATTGATAGCGGAAAATGAATTTTCAGTTATCTCTTGCGGGATATTGGAGACCCCGCGATTCGGCCGCAAGAATAATTACCGCTTCGATCCGGGCACACAAGTTACGTTCGAATGCCATCAGGGCTTTGTATTAGTCGGGGATCAGCGCAGAACTTGTACACCGGAAGGACGGTGGAATGTACCTGAGTACGGATACACTGAGTGTTTGCGTAAGTACCTGTTATCAGTTATACCGCTTCCTGAATGGTATTCAATTTATCGTTAGGCGCTGCTTTGTTGCAGAATTAATACTTTGGTCTGTGTGCACTGCCGGCGTTTAGCATTTGATTATCAGCCCTGCCTTTGATTACCTATATTCCAGCATTGTTTTCAGCCTCATTTAAGCTTCGACTTGGTGTTCGCCACCATCTCATGCCATCAAGTCATCGAAAATCATTTGCCATCGAAATTTTTTACAAATAATGCATATAAAATTCAGGTCAGATAGAATATTCGCAACGACAGGCGTGGACTTCGATGGGCGTCCTCACGGCACTCTTAATCCCAGCGATAATCTTAGTAGCCGTGCTAGTGGTTTGTTTCAAGAAAAAGCAAAAGGATGAGGACACCTCGAGGTCGTGGAGGTTTTCAGAACGCGGCTCCGGGTTGGACGACAGGGACTCGTCCGCACTGAAACCATCTTCTTTTGTCCGGGCGTTTAGCAGTACTCACTCAGCCACAAAGAATATCGCGCAACTGTCTCCTTCGCGAGTTAGAAGGTCTTACGAGGGGGTTTATCTCACGCATGAGCCACTTCCCAACCGACCCAACGTCGAGTTCGAGGACAAGGATTGGGATCTAAGACGGGATTATAGTTCCTCGTCCCCATCCGAGGCTGCTAGAAATCTTGACAGTCCCAGCAAGGAGAGCGACGTCTAATTGTTTTTTTTTTCATTTATTTTTTAAATTGCCGCACTCTCAACTTAGCGCTTTGTTTTGCGCGATGAAACCGCATCTCTAGTGCATCTCTCTCAAAAATGTGCATTACTTTCTGTGCTAAGAGTATTTGTTTTGTGTAAACTGTGCAGAAGGAAATTTTTTATCAAAAAGTGCCATTTGTTGTCTCGGTATAAATAGACACTGGCGTGTCTTCTGATTTTAGCCATGTAAGATTTTCTACCATAATCCAGTTGCGTTCATTTTTCATGCATACATTAGCTAAAATGCAACATTTACTTGTAGTTGTTTGTTTGTTAGATTATTTTACTGCAAATATTATAATCCGTGGAATAGAAATAATTGCTGTTGTCATGAGTTCGCAGTTTGTATACCGGTTTTGTTTACAGTGGTGTAAAATTATGCCGTCAGACGTAACTATTTTTTATATTCTAAACATGTGTGTAATCACGATTGTATACTTTTTTTTACTTTGTATACTTACTTTGAATAAAACAATAAGATAAGATGAAAAGCGAAAAGGAAATTTCTATTCCACGCGATGAAAATTTTGTTTGAATTTGTTTGGAAAAAAAAAGTTAATGACGAATCAAAAAATTTCAACCGACGTGAAAGTGGAATGGAAATTTCCACCTTGTGATTGTGAAATTTTCATTCCTTATTCTTTGTCGACATTTAATTTCCTCTTCAATACTGTTGATGACAACATTTTTCAGTTGGCTGAGATTCTTTGATTCGTGCATAAATTTACTGGTCATCTCTAGCTTGAGATATAAATGTTTGACTGAGACAAGGTGAAACTTAATTTTTCATTTTTCCGTCCAAAATAGATCAACAAGAGTACAGTTCGCGACAAGCTGCATATTCAACGGGCATCATTTTAGCTTGTATTATCCCTATTTTGCTGTGTGTAATTGGAATTGCCATACAAGTCATACGAAATCGACGAGACAACGAAGAGTACGGAACGTTCGACAAGTAAGAACCAAATTCAATATTAACAAATTATGATAAAAAAAGTGCAATATTGATTGAAGTGTTAACAGAAATCAAAGTCCTTCAATCTCTAGACGTTTAATTTAATTTTGATGAATATTTAATCTGAAACGAAATTCGATCTCAATCATGTCTGCGACTTTGTTTTTATTTGAAACCACTTCATTTCGTACGTTTGCAGAAGCCGACAGAGTGATCTTCAAGGAATTAGAAGACTGCCTGAGGATGGGACTCGAGATCCGTCAATATCGGTCACCCGTACAACGGAAATAAATTGAAGATTGAGTTTTCTTCAAATAGCGACTATTATGGGATTGTTTTTACGACATTTGTTACCTTTTTTACGTTTTTATTTCCGCACACGCGGCTTTTCAATCAATCATTCGCGCGTAATAAAGTCACCGATCTTTTAGTTCTAACTATTCGCAGTTTTGCAAAGAGCACCGAACTAACATCTCCAAGTTCTTCTTGCGCGGGCGCTCGTTTTGCACTTGTTATTAAAATTCATCAACTCAAAATGGTTTCATTGTCTTTCTGCGCGAACGAGCCAGGTTGCATTTGTTCCGTCCATAATTCACTCACCGCTAACAAATTATCACTTTCCATCATCGCTTCAAACGACGTTCACTTATCTTTCCAAGTGTCTTAATTAAGTTTATCTTAAGGTGAAGTTCGAGTTATAAATTTTGTGTCGTTGCATAATTTTGGTTCTGTATGCGCTTTAGATTTTCACTCAAAACCGTGTGGCTAATTCAATAACTGATTAAAAAATAAAGAACGAACAAACTGGAACGTACCAGACAAAAGCGACATTTATTTCTTTTTAAACATTATGTATTATTAAAGATCATAAAGAAAGTATTCATATAATAATTTTAGTTATCTGTACATAATTTAATGATTAACGATTTTTTCAAAAAAATTTTTTTTGAATCAAATTAATTATAGAGTGTACATTTTAAAATGGTTTGTTAATAAGATGGTATATATAATTTATCAACTTCTAATGAAGTATTCTGATTATAAGATTATAAAAATTGTAAGATTAGTTTTAAGATATTAAGATTGTATTCTCTTTGTATTGATAAAATAAATGATATTTCAATTTCAGTTTGATGAATGTCGTCTTGATTTCGCAGGGGTCAACAATCGTGATCGTCTCTCGTCGTCGAATCCAAACAGAGTAACCGGCTTTATCTTGCTGACATTAACCAAAATCAATAGAATCCCTTAAGTACACTGAACGGAAAAATCTAACGAGAACCCGGCGTAGATTCAGGGGATAGCTTTTCTAACGAAGTCGATTACAATTTTATTTTATTTTAGACACGGGATCGTTACTTCTGCGGGGGCGAGTTTTTAAAACTGATATCCGTTCCATATAGTACGTGCGCGATGGAATTTGGTAGTCGTGAAGTAATTGAACCGGACATGTTTTTCGGATTCTCATTTATTTCACAAATAGCACGCCAGGATGATTTTTTATCTTCGCATGGCGTTACTTTAATATAGAAAACGATGAAAATAAATGCCGCGCTTTTATCTTGGCGCAGTAAAGAAACAAACGTACAAAAGTAAAATAACTTTGTGTGTAATACACACGTGTGCAGTACGGGATGTTCGATTAAAGTTATATGCACCGGTGGATTCAACATTCTACCTCCTGAGGGCGAATTGTAAACTACTGTCCGCATCGAAGATTTTTTTTTCTCTCTGCCGTTCCACCTTTTTCAGTGAACAATTTTGAATTTTGATGGTAAAATTTGTGTTTCAGTCAGGGGTGTGTTGGGACAAAGCTGATACGAAATTTTCGTTTAATTTCAAAGTTGAACAGTGACGTTACAACATAAGGGATAAAACTAATTTTATCATAGATAAGTGGGCCATGTCCGTTTGAGAGCAACCGACGTGGCTGCTCTCCTGAGGTATTCCGCTTGTCGATTTGCGGTGTGACAACCGAGTCGAATGACATGCGGGGACGTCGTTCGCCAAAAGTCCCTTGGGATGATCAAGGCGAAGCCAACTTTTATCGTGTCGTATCTTAACTACGTCAGCCTTGTTTGCGGTTACGTGTACTCGCGTAGCATGTTGGGACAATAAACATGCCAGTCTTATATATCCTGCGGCAGTTAAATTTTTATCGACCGTGTGTACTGCTGACAGCTCGGTCCGTCTGACTATTCATTGAACCGTCCTGAGAGTTTTCGCAAACTTATGTCCGCGAGAACTCAAGCGTTTTGAATATTTTAAACGAGAGGGACTTAACGACATCTTTTGAAAGATTATAAATTTTGTCTAACGATTATCAAACGACTTCTCAGATTTCCTTTTGAAACGCTCATTAAACTGTAAGATAGTAACAATATTGATTTCTAAAAAAGAAACTTGGAACTTCTTGAAAAAAAAACAAAAAAAAACAAAATTCAATTAACGAGTTAGGTTTTTATTTCTAGATTAAAAAACAGATTAATTTCTCTGTGAACTGAAACTATGCTGATAACTCTATCTCTTATAATAAAAGTCGAATATCGGTACACTAAAGTTGGCCTCGAAAAATTTTCAAACTAATGAAAAAAAATGAGATAAAAATATATCAGGGATAATTATGATCTAACATTTAGTCCCAATTTCGAAAATTAATTACTGCTCTAAAACAGTTTCAAAAACTGACTTTATATTAATGGTTGGTTGTACAAACATGATGATGTTTGCATACCATCAAATTAAAACAAAACAAAGGCGTGTTTTTTGCATATTCGTGCAAATAATCAGCGATCGCATTAAATTGACTTCGGTAATTCATACTAATTAATCAACGCGTATAACCTGGACCTGTCACAATGTTTGTGAATTAATGAACTAATTGAACAATGCCTCGAAACACGTGTCGGTACATTAATTGATTTATTTTTTGATTGATTTATTTAATTTAACTGAGCGTAAAGATATCATTTAGATAAAAATACATTGTATGAGCTACTACACTGATTGTGAAAAATGGTGTATTATGTTACAGAAATTGAGATATGCAAAACATAAAGTTTTTTCTTTCACTCACAATCGTCAGTAACGTTTCAAAATAGGTGATGGATTCAACGAATCATGACCTCGTTCAATCGTGAATTCATTTTGCTTCTGTTATCAATTATTTTTTCGTGCTCAGGCCCAGTTGAAAGTAAGCAAGTATACAAAAGTTGTTGTCCAGACGGAGACGTTTTGGGCATCGCCGAAGATAAGTCAGTGAGTTGTGTCAATGCATCGAACATCTCCTCGTACCTGGTTGATTTTCATGTCGGTCCAAGGACCAACGTGAGTTTGCAATGGGAAAAGTGCGATTACGAACTAGAACCAATTATAAGAATAAGCGACGAAAGGGACCTGTTTTGTGTCAACGAGTTAACGTTCACCGATGAGGAAGTCGCGGTGATGCCATACCTGCTTGGGATTCGGTGCAAAAATTCGGACCTAAACAACAAGATGTACGGTGTGAACAAATGTTGCAAGTTGGGCGAAATGTTTTCTAAAAATTGTGTCCCCATCGAGGGCAATGTTACTAGTGAGATCGAGCAGGAAATTGATAGCGGAATGATGTACGCTGCGGTGAACATATTCAGATCTTTGGTTGAGTTCGACGGAAACTGGTCCGTTAACTTTCACATCAGGGAAAAGGACATTTCTTATTTCCGGTCACGGCAGTATATCAGCGATGTAAGTTTAAAACAAAATATCATAGTTTCGTTGAACGTGTTTCATTTTGAAATTGGGAATCTGATAAATTTCAAATGTAATGTTGAATTGTCGGTTTGATTTGAAATAAATGACATTGAACATTTTGATTTTCAGTTTGCGAGGAGTCATCCGGCCGAATATTGTATTGAACAAAGTGCAAACCCTGACAAAGTAATTGTCGTGACGCAGGAGAAATGCACGAATTGTGTACCGCAGTGTATTGGGTTTGACAAGTACTTGCACGCGACTCCTGACGCAGAGGAAGAATTCGAAATCAAGCCCACGACCTGGAGTCTGGAGGACACGTATAACGACATTTATAATTTCACAGATTTGTTTGTGATGAAAACAATTGTCAGTTGTAAGTTATCAATAATTCAATTTTTCAAACAGACAAATGTACTCCAGTAAATATGATCGTAAATTGACCGTATACTAGTTCAATTGAATCATATTTGTTCATTCATGAAGATTATTTATTTACCATGCTAAACTGTTTTTAATATAAAATTATGAATTGACAATTGAAAAAATAAGTAAAAGCAATAAATGTATTTTTCATATAATGCCAGTATTTGATCAATAGATGATTTCTGAAATAATGTATTGTCAATATTTGTTTTGTCGTAAAACTTTTATGTTTGGGCAATATATGATCATTTTTACTACGGTAGTTATGATATCTGCAAATGCTCATGCCAGAGATTTTCGAAGGGTATTTCCACGAGAGCGAATGTTCAAAGGGTATTGAAAAGTATGAAACGTATACGCATAAAACAGACAATTACACCGTTACTTACCAACCATATAGTCACAGTTATGATTTGGATATTTGTTCTGGAGTGATCATTGATAGGGACAAAACTCGGAACAGAGAATTATTCAGCTGTAGATATTCTTACAATAATTGGTAATAATTGACTGATAAAAATATCTGATTGAAAAGATTTATCGTTGGGACAAATTTGTTGATTTTACCTTGATCTCATTTTAGGACTCTGTTTAAACGAATTTTACTTATACTTGGTTTCATTTCCACATTATTGACTTTTTTTGTCTACGGATACTTGCCGTCATTAAGAAATTTGTTTGGCAAAATTTTGATGGTGTACCTTTTATGTAACATGGGACTGAATGTGTTGTACATAGCAGTGCTTTTTGAAGTGCAAACAATACAAGGTTACTTTTATACAGGTTCGTATTTAAATACTATGATGAATTCAAAATCGTTTAAAATTTTTCGCTCAATAGTGAATTTATTGCAGGTATAATAAAATACTTTTTCGATATTTCCAAAACATTTTGGATGTTTTTGATGTCACATGATGTTTGGAGTACAATGAGGTACGTTTTTTATGTATTGCATTCAATGATTTTATCTAAAATGATTGAAAATTATTATTTCATATGAATAATATTTTACATATTTTATTTTACAGGGCCATGAATGTACGAACTCGAGTCGAAATTTCCAATTCCGACACACGAAAATTTATTTGGTACAGCGTTTTTTCGTTTACCATCAGCGCTGTCCTTACAGCTTATCTTATTCTGGACGAACATAATAAATTTAATAAAATTGTATTTGACAAAATACGTTTCATGGACTCGTGGAAAAAACAGTACAGATATATGAAGAACGACAATCAACGTAAGATTCTTTTTTTGTTTTTCAATCAACTAATGCCCTTGTGAGACAATTTTTGTTTGACATTAATTTTTGTTTTCCTAGGCAACAACGACAAGTTTCTAATATTTTACGTCATTCCAACATTGGTATTTGTTATTATAAACATGGTATTTTATGCTCACACATTGATGCACATCTATCGGATCAAACGGGAAATAAAATCATTCATACATCTGCCAGCCAGTAGATCCTGTTTTAAGTATCACAGCAAATTTCAATACCAGTATGTACATTTTTCATCATCAAACTTTCATTCAGTCCATTATTGTTCTTCAAAACAAAATTCATGTCGACTTTTAATCTTTCAGATTTGGCTTGACAGTCAAACTCTTCTGCGCCATGGGTCTTGTTTGGATATTCAACGTACCAGCTTTGATTATAAGTTATTCGAAACTCGACCTAGTATCAGCTAACACAGACTTTCTGCATGTGTTATCTGAGATATCATTATTTCTCGAAGGCATTTTAATTTTCTCCATCTTTGTTATGAAACGAACTATCTACGAGAAGCTTTACAAACATTCTAAAAATCCGTTGTTGACCTTGTCGTTATCAAAATTGATTCGACCGAAGTTTTAGAATGTGTTTGTTGTTATTTTTCAATAGAGCCTGGACGAACAAATCGTAAATTCCATTTCAGTTCATAAACATTTCTTTCAGTCTCATAATTCAAAGCGATATTTCATATAGATATATCTTGACACATGACAATCATCGTTATCATTGAGTACAAATGTAAGATAAATTATAATTGTTATTGCACCTTCGTTATTTGTATTAAGTTTTTAGTTGTTGTATATTGTATAGAAAATGAAATTGGGTGGAATATCGACAGTTGAGGTTTGTGAATTGATTAATTACGCGGTTTATTCGAGATTGTTTACCAACTCGAGCACACTTGGCGATTCGAGCTTAATCACGGACTCAAGCTTGATCATCGCCTTGAGCCAGCTCGAGCCGCGCCAATTCAACTTGCTTAATTCGCACTAATATCACATGTGAAAATATATGCAAATGTTCTCCTTGGTATGTCGTCGACCTTTTGTACCACCTCGTAATATCCTATAAATTGCTCCCACAATTTCATAATTTGGAGTTTATTTATTTTGTTGTTTTTTGGTTTAGCTTTATTTTTTACATTTTGAAATTTGTCGTTAGCGAGAGAATTTCAGGGTGATATGTATATTAAACGTGTATGAAGTTTTCGTGCTATTCGGAGTAAATTATTTAACGACGATGGCGTTGTTTTGCACATCCTTTTGTTGCTGGAAGAAAGTTGCGAGGCGTGGACACTTGTCGTGGAACATTTTTCAGACGTTCTTGCTGACGTCTCTCCCTCCTCGCTACTTTTATCTTTCCTTGGCTTTGGTATACCTGTATGAAATTTTTATCACAATCCTCTTCCTCAGCAGACGAGGATTTCTTTCTTAAGTGCTAGATCTCCCATCAATCGAAAAACGTGATACAAGAACGAGAAGCAACTGGAGCACCTGACTTGTAAATAAATATTGTTTGCGCAAAACTCCCGTTTCGATTCAAACGCTATCAAAATTTCATTAGAAATTCAAAGTACTTTAACCGGAAAAAAATAGTTTTATCATTTGCATGAGAAAAAATGGTCCTTATCATTTTTCAATTGGATCCAATTGTTTTCCACTTCCCTTGTTTCACAGCCATGAGTGATAAATTTATTTTTAAAGAGAAAAAGTTGGTGGGACTGATTTTAATCAACAGAAATTGTAATCTTGTTGACGAGCTCCTCTGAATTTAATAATTTCATTATTGCCTAAGATACGTAATCACATCAGCCGTAGACTAATGCAATTCGCGTTTATCTTGAACCTGATGATTTTCAACAACAAAATCCAAAGCTACGAAAAGTCAATTTAAAAAACTGTCGGCGAAAAAAGGGATACTTTTTGTCAATTCTTGCGGATTTCACATATTGCTTCGAGTTGATTCAAGCATTTATGGGTTTTCATATTTTAAGACTCGAGAAATATCCTCCCTGAGATATAAACTTACAGAAATGTATTAAGGTGTTTGTGTCGCAACTTTGGCTGCAATAAGAAAAAAAAAACTAAAGTCGCGAAAGAAACAGGCTGAGCTTGCAAGGCGAAAAAAGTATACACGAAAAAAAATAATAATAATAAAATAAAATAATAAAAATTGTCTTTTAGAGAGAGTTGAGATTTTTGCGATTGTTCATCGCATCTGATTTGGTTCGAGGAGAAACAGTTGTGTCTTAACTGTTTGTCTTTCACTTCGTCAGCTTTTATTGTCAGGCCTTGTGAATCCGAATGCCAACTTGAGTCTTCACTTTCTACTCATTGCAGGAATATAATTTCACCATAAATCGGATTTCGCAGGACATCATAACCGACGGGAACTGTTTCACGGCAGGCAAAGCTGCTTCTTTTTTTTATTTCCGACGAACTCATAAACTAATAGTGCAAACTGCGATAAACTTCGACATGAAAATGTTATTTCATTTGCAGTATTAATCGGCATTCAATTTCTATCGTAACTTTGAAGAGTTTCATAAAAGATTTGTTTCACATAGAAACGGGTTGATTTCAATTCAACCAATTGTACTCAATTAGAGTTCTTTTTTATAATTTCGTTACAATTTATTTCGACTTCACATACTTACAGAAGTTTTTCACGTGAATCTTATTTCTACTTTAACAAATAGTACTCGTCGCCATGAATAGGACTCGATCGAGTTACTTGGACGAAAAAGGCACTAAATAATGTCATTCAAAAGGAAAAATACAAGTACCAACACATTGCGTTTCCGGTAATAAAACTGAACGTCGTCCGCTACGTTCTTTATCTTGGGCCTGGACTTATTTTCCAAGATCTGATTTCTGGTCGTAAAACTTATTCGGTGCGAATGTTATTTTTTATTGAAATAAACTAAAAAACAACTGATAATAAAATAAAACGATACTTTTATAAATTTAAAAATAACAAGTTGTTGTTTTAGTTTGGAAAATCGAATTCTTTTTTTGTCAGCGGAGAAAAAAGTTAAACCGGTTGTTTTGCTGGAGTGCAGCAGTCGCTGCACTCATAGTCGAACGCACTTAGTGTCCAAGTATACTGGGTGAAATGATTAAACATACAAGCGACGCGAACAAGGCCAAACTTTTCTGAGTTTACTTTTTTGATTGTAACCTTTGAAGTTTCGTTATAAAATAAACAAAATAATTAGATAAGTCTTGGGAAAATTTTCGACGAAACAAGATTTATATAACTTAACTATGTTCGCAGTTTAATAGATTTTTAATCAATGCTGTTTCACTTGAGAAATGCGAATATTTATTTGCCCTGTGTCTGTGTTTTTGATGTGATTTAACAAACTTTAACAATTCCTCTGCTTATCTCCATCAATTCCACAATAAAGTTATTACTAAATTATACCAGCTCTATTGATTGTTTTTAAATTTTCTGCAGTCAAACATCGAGCATCCTTTATTCAGCATTCCATAATTGTATTTCCTGGTTATTTTATTATTAATACAACCAGCCATTCTTTTTATCAATAAATATTTTAAAGCTGAAATATTTTTTTAATCATACAATTTTTTATTAGACATTTTTTTCGACATGGTAACAAATGCGGATGTGCATACGTTAAATTTCATACAGCAACCGTAGTGCGCCTTCAGTAAGAGCTTACGGAAATCGATTGTGTTGGAATTGCGCGCGCACCGGCAGGCATTCCTAAAAGCATGGCGAAGTGCAATGAAAATAAGATCCGTGCGAAGTGAGCGTCTCGGTATAATAAGTATCTTTGAATGAATAATAATATCATTTATGAATGAGTTACAACCTGAAACACTGCGATAATTTCGGTGATACGTCCGTAACCCAATTTAGCCCCGGTACAGATCAGAGCAAAGACTGCCTATATGCTCAAGCGCCGGTTCGAAACTACGGTGAATCTAACCAAAAGGGGTTGGCCGAATATCCAATTCAACCACGAGCAGTTGGAACATTTTTTCAACGCATCAACGTACATCAATGGTGCAGGTCAGTGCAATAATGTAATTTAACAGTTTTGACCAGAAAAGCTGTCGATAATCTGTAATTCATTGGTAGATTTTTATCGCATCGCTGTTACCAAGCCTGGATGGTTAATATTTAATGGCATCAATTTTAAGAGATAATAAGCAGTTAAAAAGTTTAGGTTGTTGGAGTTAAAAAAGTATCACGATTACCGTTCGAATAAAAATTGAGTTTACAATTTATGAAATCGGATCTGCCGGTGTTTTCTTTTTGTTTTGATTTTAAAAACGATGCAGATTTAGAGTAATAACAATTCGCAAAAACGATTTATACTGTTTGTTGATAAAGTGATTAAAAAGGTCGCATGATTGAGAGGTTTGCATGCAGTCATTAGATTTATATGCACAATTTTCTTGGGAAAAAAAAAACTCCAGACTTGCAATTATAAGGATCAAAAATATTGCACGTGCACAGGCGATAGTACAGCTGGTATAAGCCGACACATTTTAAACGAAGTTCAAATCGAACCCAATTATTTTAGTTTTATATGCAAGACTGTAATTGACAGCATTAACTTTTAAACGAGGTTTTAGACAATTTACTTTAAAAATTTTATAATATCGTGCAATTAGTTCTTGTGAAACGAATGATATATTTAACCCTTTCATTTCCAAATCACTTTCGAAATTGAAATTTCGTCTCATAAAAATTATACTGTAATTTAAAAGATATGACTTTTGTTTTGCATGTTTCTGCGTGTTCAAATAAATATAGGTCTAAACGAAAATGCTCTGTGTTTTTTAGGAGTTATAATTTCGTAATAAGTTTCATATCAACTGAAAAAAAGTTGCTTGAGTTGCTTTAAAGCAACGATGGTAACGAAAGGGTTAAAAACTAAAGTGAATATTAAAGAAAACTTTTGTAAAAAGACTTGCAAAAGATACAGTATTTTTGTTAGAAATACATTTTTTGCAGTAGTTCTACAATAATTAAATTATACTTGTTGTTAATTTGATAAATCAGTTCAAATACTCTTCTCTCGTCATATGTAGACGGAAAGACATGTAATTAAACATCAATATCGATGTATAATTAAATGGATATACGACACCCAAAATACTCGAGTTTAGAAATCAATCTAAATTTAAAATGAAATTTAATATAATCAAATAAAACTTTTCCGACGTTCAAAAATAATATTTTTTTATTTTACATCCAAATAAATATAATAATTTATCCATAATAAAATTCTTTGAGATTGCGAAGGTCTTCGTGAATTGCTATTTTCTACAAACATATTGACCTAAAAATATGAACACCAATTTTTCTAATTATATCAAATTTCGTTCAAAATATTAAACATTCTGTTTGAATTCTAAACCCATGACAATTTATTTTATTCCCTAAAGGCTTTTGTTTTGTTATACAGATTCATTCTGAAAACCATTCTGATTTATTTTATTGGACATAGAAAAAGTTTGGAACCTAAAAAAGTTCATCAGAAAAACGATTCAATTTTTGTCAATAAACTTTTAACCAAATATTTATTTTAGTTCAGTCAAACTCATACATGAAAGATATTTTTATGTAAAGACGCCAAATTTGATTGCTTGTTTGATCAAAAATATATTGTAAAGCCAGCTTAAATTTGCGAAAAAAAGCGCCTGCAAAATAAAATTAGCATCCAAGGAAATTAAGTCCTTCGTTGTTCAATATTATTACAATGTCTTCAACAAGAGGCTTAATTTTCTTTGTCATTTTTCTGATACAAAAATAATTCGATAAAGCTATCAAGCACAAGTAGCGCGACCGCGTACGTTTACACAAACTTGATGCAAATTTCATGCAAATGCGAAACCTTAAAACTGATTAGCATGAGCTCAAAAAAGCGTGTTAAGTTTTAGCAAATGAACGATCAATTTTTGAAGTAACAAGTCCCTGGGATCCATCATTATGCGAAAAAATTCTCTTTGTTTTTATCAAATAATAAGTGAAAGTATTCAGAAAAAAAAAAACAAAACAAAAAACCCCGGACAATTATAAATTTCTCGTCAGTCACACCAGAGTGTATTTTAATTAATGAATCTCGGTTTCTCGAAGAAAAATATGCGTTTATCTCATCGTGTATACATCCCGCATAGACTTTTCTTACGAACCAGGTCTTTATCTCTGGTCTTGTTGTTTGGCTATACCTTGGGCGAGAAATTTGTAATTTGCAGTAAATCCACTTTGGCGTTGATAGGAAGGATTGTTCCGCGTTCTTAACACCCGTCGAGAAGACAATAACACGGACGATTACCCTGAAACACGAAGCTTAACGCCCGTCGACTTATGCGCCATTTCTTCCCTTCCTCGTGTGCCTTCAAGTACTCGGAGTTATAGCACAGGTATACAGATGAAGTTTTGACGGGGCACACGATAGTCGGAAGAGCAAAAATTGCGCGGCTTTGGGCACCAGCAATGAGTCAGCGTAGTGGAAAAATCGAGCTCAAATTACTTGACTCAATTTGGTCCTTCATGTTTTACGAAAATGAGATTTGGACTCAAAGGCGTGCGACAACACATCGCGACATATCTTTCTACTATCTTTTAGGACGCGCTCTTTTACTGTATTTTGATAATCTTGATAATATTTTATCTATTTAACTAATAATCCGCAACCGATTTCAGGTTAGATATGTTATTTTTCCACAACGTTAGACTTGAGAAAATGTTGATTAAAGATTGAGTGGTATTTAAAAGCTTTTGATGAAACATCTACTGATGACGCTCTTAAACATTTTACTATAAATTTAGTTTGGACTTTTAAAGATCATTTTATTTGTGACATCTTATTAAACAACATCAATCATAGTTTTATTTGATTTCATTAAAACTTCTTTTTTTAAAATGGTTCTGAATCTTAGTCTAAATTTACAAATTTGTGTATTGTATAACGTATGAGTTAAAATAGCCTGCAATTTGCATAAGTACAGAAAACTATAAAATTAGAATCGAGAATCCAAATTTTAGAATTAAAAAATAGTCAAACAATTATAACTAACTTTGAAACGTTTATAAATTGCGGCAATATGTGCCGTAGCGCGTAAGTACATTGTGCGCATGCGCAGTAGCGCGTACAGTACTTTGTGTATGCACGAAAAAATGTATGCAATTTTTTGGAAACAAAAATATATGTTTTGACAATTGAAATTTCAATTGTATTTCACTTCTCAAAGTTAACTAATTGTAAGAGTGAAGAACCTCTGAGCTAATTAAGAAAAAGTCATTTTATAAATTAATGCTTGAATTAAAAATAATGCTTAAATTAAGTTGACTCATTTACGAATATAAGTAAAAAATGTCAACATTGACATTTCGTGCAATTTTATAGAGTGTTGAACGAAGAATGCTTTTTTATTCAGTAAATGTGAGGTTGGTTGTTTCTGTTTTAATAACACTACATAATTTTGTTTATCATGAAAGCTGAGAGACATGTTGATACTTTTTTGAACGATCGTAAATATTCGCACACGCTCTATTGCTTTTTATGAAAAAATTTTTTCTTCGTATAGAAAGTTCTTAGTAGTAACAAGTTTGAGTTTTCTGTTCTTATGAAAGATGCTACAGCGGAACATTTGCAAAAAGTTAAATTTTCTTGGAAGAAAGGATGCAAAAAATTAACTGAGGCAATTAACATGTTCTTTCAGCAGATAAATATAAATGCAACCATTAAATAACTGAGAAATTAAGGACAGCTGTTTTAATTGGTACTTATGTACATTAAATCTTAACTTACAGGTTTCGTTGAAACTTCATTTCTTGTTACGTGAAGAACCTTAATACATAAGATAAAAGCAGCTACGACCACCCACTTTTGCACTGAAAAAAATTTATGCGTACAAGCATATTTTGTACGAATACAATTTTTTACAAATCCAATAACATTTTCTTTTTCAACTTTTTGATCAACGAAATTCCGTTCCTACTTTGTGCCAGATTGAATAGTGTGTTTGCACGCTAGTATAATTACGGAGTTGCAATTAAATTGGATGGACAAAAAATTAATTTACGGTGATGAAGTTTTTCGCTGTTCTGATTGACCGGTGAGTGGCCAAGTTTGTGGAAGCAATAACGAGCGTTAATTCGAGATTGGTGTTTCGCTCGAATTACGCGCGTGAAGAAAGAAGCGAACGGATGGAAAAAGAAGCTGCGGTCTGGGCACGGGAATGCAGCTTGCAAAGAAAGATGAAAAAAGTTCGCTTTTCAATTTGCCTGCGATTGCACTTTTGAACGTTTTTTTTTCTCAGGGCCGCTCACGTCATTGCTGGCGCGTGGCTTAGTTCAGAATAAACTCAATACTATTCATCACAGTAACCTTTTTCGATACAGATGCACGCAGATAACGACGGCTGTTTGAGAGAGAGCTTGAGAAACGTAGATTTCTTTCAAATACGTCCGCGCTCTTCATCTTTGCGTACCTTTTCTCTCTTTATGTTTGCCTATCCATGGCTATTTTATTTCTGTTTCAATCATGTCCTCTTGTCCCTTTTCCATTTTCTAGTAAAATCCACGAGCAGTTTTCAAAATCCCGTAAAAAGCATATTGAAGAGTTTATTTGATGAATATATGATCAAATAGTAGTCGTAAAATTGATATGGTTAAAACAATCTCATTTCATTAGGATTATTTTAAGAATGAATCCAATTTAATGCTTTCAGTGAAAAACATGGGATTGCAATTCAGCTATACTTTTGAAAGTTACATTGTTTTATTAATTAAGTAATCAAAACTAAAGTAAGATGAAACGTTTTTAGTGTATGCATTTTAATTTACCCGAACAAACTAAAATTTCTCGAAATTACAATATTTTTTTCAAATTTCAAACTTTATTACACTCATTATTACTCTATCAAAGAAAAACATTTGTAGGTATGAAAACATAATCATACTGAAAAAAATCTAAATTACATAGCTTTTTGAATGTTGAATAAATAATATGCCAATTTAATATTATAAAATTCATTTTAAAAAAGGTAAGAAAATGAGTTTTCACTTGGTAACCGAATGTAATTTTACATTCGAATCAAAATAATGAAATTTCACCTTATTCGAGGATTTCCTTACCCAACTTACTTGTTATTGTGTAATAGTTCGTTAGATTCGATGGCTTCATTTTTACATTGAATTCAATGTAATTTACATCCTTCTTTCAGTGCAAATAGTATGACGGTACTTTGATGAATATCACATTTTGCATTAGTATTAAAATAATTCATGCTCACAAAATTTTGAATGCAACACAAAAAGTGATACATTCAATTTGGCAAATGAGAGGAAATGCACACTCATTAATTAAGCAAACTAAGATGCTTATTCAGAAAATGGTATCATTCTCATAGCTTGGAAATGCAATATTTGTTTTCCATTGGGAATATCCAACTTAAATATTTGACAGAAAACAAATATTGACTAGTCGAATACAGCGAATGAACAATTATTATATAATTATACATTTTTTATGCACCTCTATAAACCTAAAAGAAACCTTTACAAGTTTATTGTATCTCAATTTGTTCAAAAATGTATCAAGCAATTATAAAAATACACAAATCATTGTTGAAAATAGATTGAGTATATTTTTTTTCTAGAGTGAATGACGTGACATTTCCACGTACTTCGTAAAGCTTGTAAATATGCATAAGAATATTGATAAATTTCAATTCATTTTGGCTATAGAGATTTGATGCAACGTCACCATCGCAATCATGACTGTACCAACAGCAGTCCAAGTATACAATTTGATAATGGATTAACTGTGTAAGGGTTGCACACATTTCGGTGAACGCCGCACAGTGCAGTTTGAATCAATGATAACATCAACAAGGTGTTCGCATGATCAATCATACTCTCTGTTTGAAACCCCGACGTAAAGTCACGTGCTGCAAACCAGTCGATGGTGCACGTACTCATCAAAGACCAATGTTAAAGCAAATGCAACACTCAAGAAAATTGTTTACTGCAGGTGATTTTTTGCTTATGGAGCGGTTTATTCGAAAAGCGTGTCAACGCCAAAAGGGTCGGTCAACTTTTTAATCGCACAATTTTTACTTGCTTTCAACAAAGATTCATTTAGAAATATAAACATTAAAAGAAATTTAAATTTGTTTTTTTTTTCCCCGGCTGCTTGTTTGTATCTTTTATGTTTCTTTGCTTTTGTCTGTCATCAAAAAAACTAAAATAATTAGTCCAGTATAAAAGATGAAAAAAAAAAACTAATTTTAGGAAATGAGTGCGTCAAAACATTACGGTAACGTAATTTAAACATAAAAATGCGTGCGTATAGTTGGTTATCTTGTCGCGGGATTAAGCATGAAAGCACATTGTTCTCAGGGGCACATTAGAGCGACGCTATCGTCGCCAAAGTTTCACGCCCAGTTACGATTTTTGCTACCCCACTTTGTTGCAAGAAACTCACGTCAGAGTAATTAGTGTAATGTATAAGCGACTAATGTCTTATAATGTCACCGAGAGTAATCCTAGGTTCTTTTCGGGATCCATTGCGAACCGCCGTTAATTGCGTACAAATCGCACACAGGGTTGTATTATCATTTTAAATTGTTATTCCACGATCGAAGTGAGCGATAAAAAGTGGATTAAACCGGCTTCTTTTAAGTCCACTCACTTTCAGGTTACACACTTTTGCCATTTTTGAAATGATATTTGTTTTACCTCTTCAGAATATAAACAATTTTTTCTCTGTACTTTTCTCATTTATGTTATAATAAAGCAGCTCCGGTTCTGTTTGAGTCAATCTCTGTGGTAAACTAGTGTGGACGTAAAAACCCCGCTAAAGAAAACCTCATTAGGTTATTTACGATTTACAAATTTTTTACGCTAAAATATTTTTCATCTCAAACGAAATATTTGAACTTTAAATTTAACTTTTAACCTTGCCAATTGCAAAGTTTTAATATGCGCGCAACCTTTTTTTTCCTTCTATTTAATTATGAACCTTTGCTTTCATAATTTCCAGATATTTCTTTGTGACGTGTCGTTTCTTTTGTACAACACCAAGTTATTTAGATGATTACAGGTCAATAATTTTTTCTCCAGAATGTTAGTTCAGTCTTATTCAGGCAACCCATTTCCTGCTGTTAATGCGTTTGTAAAATATTTTCAAGATTATTATATTATAATATTATTTTGTTTATTTTTTGATTATAAGGGCAAAAAAATCTTTATAAAATTGAAATTTTTTTCATACAATCTTTATTTTTAATGTACAAAAAAATAATTACAATAAAGTCATTATGTTTATTACCGTCGACAATTTATAAATCTCAAAACAAACATAATTAATTTTACAATTTGACAAAAAACATTTCAATATGAAGTTACATTTATTAAAAAGTAAAAGCTTTTAATTCAAAAAGTTTACTTTACATAAAATTTATGTATCATAAAAAATTAACAGTCTCGATTTTTGTTTTCAGAGTGGATGCCGGCCATGGAATCTGAGTCTCGTGAGTGTGATAATCCTCGGCTTGTCCAACATGTTCTTGACGTTTCTACTGCTGCAGTGCGAGACGTGGACTCCCACAAGCGTACCACGAGATTTCGAGAAAAGGCTCGTGACACTCTACCCCCTGACCTTCAAGAAAAAGGACACCCGCGCCGAGTTGCAAAAGTTACCAGATTACATAGTAGAAGAAGACCTAGACCCACAACAGTCCCAAGAAAAACCAGCCGCAGACTCGGGGCCCATTCTAACCCTAGATCTGAGATTAGGTAGGTGGGATTCTCGAAGGATGTTTCGGAGTTTCGATTCGGTGTTTACAGGCGCTGATTTTTATTCGTCCTCGGAGCGCAGCAAGGTGTGTCTAGCCACACAGAGTTCTGTGGAGAAACTCTTTTCACTCGTCCAGGTGATGCACCATTGGAGCGGTCCGATGTCCGTGGCGCTGTACGCCGCAGGCGACGAAGAGTTCGAGGCTCTGCAGAAGTACCTGACGTACTTGCGCCAGTGCTACCAGCGCGAGATGGCGCGCCTGTCCTTTTCCCTGATCGTGCCGAAGGGTCGACCACCCAAGAAGCAAGCGAGAGCGTTTCGTCTGTCCGGCCATCTGAACTGTGCCAAGCCCGAGGCAACCTTGAGCGAGTTCACCAACAGCATATCAAGCGAACAGGTCAACTGGCGCACCCGCAACGTCTATCCGCAGAACCACGCGCGGAACCTTGCCAGAAAGAATTGCCAGACGGACTATGTGTTCCTCACGGACGTCGATATAGTGCCGAGTTATAACATGACTATGGCCCTTGACGAATTTTTGCGCCGCGACACTTGCGACAAGTGCGCCTACGTGATACCCACTTATGAGCTGGACACCAGGGTCCACTTTCCGAACAATAAAACCGAGCTCGTGAGACTGGCCAAAAAAAGTCTCGCCAGGCCTTTTCATCAGAAAGTCTTTATACACAATCAGTACGCTACTAATTTTACAAGGTAAAAGAGAGCTTAGCCAAAATGAAACATTTATACCGCTTTTTTTGCTTGCACATACCAATTTACATTATTACATTGTAAAAGGATTATTTCTATTTTTTTTTACCCAAGTATTATTAATACAAAAATTGTATTCAAATAAATGAATAGAAGTAATTATATCTGTATTATGCATCTGTAGTCAATATGTTGTAATGTGAATTATATATGGAAGTTATTTGTGTTGAATATGTTATATTGTATACAAAGTTAAATTTGTTCTGTACATATGAAAGCATATATGTATCGCCTAAATAGATATAGTATGAATGCTTTATTCTGTATGTGTTGTATTTCATTTTAAGGAAATACTATTTAACGTAAAAGTTGCGCACAAGTGAGCCAAAGAAGGGGAGTCAAGAGCAAAGATTTGGCAAGAAGTTGGTGCGGATAATTTGTTGCAAGACCTTGGGATTTATTTCATAGGGGTGCTGGGATTTGTTTGTGTTTTATGACCGTGTGTATCGAGGGATTATTTGTTGTTCGAGTGTTGGAGCCGAGGTATATATGTGAGGGAGAAAGTTCTGCTCTGACGGATTACCGCGGCGTAAATTATTGACTTGAGGATTGCTAAGAAGTCGTAAGAGGGTTTTGATCTTGAATGCTCAACATTTTTTTGAAGGCTCGAGAAATGTTGAGGTGATTTTTTTTGTTCACATCAGTTTAACTTCGATCATCGGAAGATCAATGGTTTCTCGGGACCGATGTTGTGGGTTCACTTGTGTGCGATGGTCACGTCCTGTAAACCAAGATTAGTTAATCTTATTAGAGGGCGGATTATAGCATCATAGGGCTTGCCAGTAGACATGTTTTCCCCAAGCACATTATTCCCAAGCAATCATCCTCGAGTGTAGATACTTTATTGCGCACCTATCATATCAGACCTTATCTTGCAACTTGATCAGAACGTACTTCCCGTGCATGAATAAAAAATCTAATAAGTTTACGTTCGACCGAACATCCGACGATAAGATTTTCAGCAAATTTGAAAATTTATTACGCTGTAAAATGCGTTCAATAAACGTTAAGCTCGTAAACCCAGTTTTGGAAAGCGATTTCTTTTGGATGTTAAAATCATTCAAGCTGACCTAATTAAGCAACTGAAACTTGACTTGAGATTGGCTGTAACTGAAATGAAAATATTTCGAAAAACTTCATTATCCTTGGGGAGGCAATTAGAACGTCGCCTAATTTGCGATTCATGTTTGATGAAAAAGCTAAGGTTTAATGCAGCGCAAGAGTTTATGAAGCTTTTTCCTAAGATGCTTGTTTTAGTTGCGCGTGCTTCGAATTGGAACAACGGAATTATGTTTATTTTTTCAGATGGATAGAAGATGTCACGCCAGGTCATAAAGGCCACGAAAACATTAAGAATGGAAGGGTTTACGTCAGTCACGACGTTACGAACTTTGAGTTTCTTTATGAACCATTTTACGTGGCCAAAGATACTGTAGTACCTCACGACGAACGATTTATGGGTTACGGTTATACAAGAAATACTCAGGTAATAAAACCGAATTTAGTGGGTACTTATTCAAATAGTTAATACCATAATTCGACATTGAAACCTATTGCGATTATGCAAAAGATAAAACACAACTGAAAAATGATGTCGACTCTGATTCTGTATGTCTGCTGTTCATTTTTTGTCTCCCCCGTTTTTGTCCTACAATATTGTTTCCAATTTTTCTTTTCTCGTACCTATTTTATATATCAATGCTTCCCGTTTGTTCTTTTTCTGTTTTGATCCTTATTGCAGGTGACATTTTGTATGTATAGAATATTTTACCGATAAAATATATTTTAATGTTGCCGACGAGCGACATATGGAAAACGCTGTTTGGTCTCTGAAAGAGAGACATTGTTAAATGCAAACCGATACTTATATTTGTGCGGAATCACTTGGGATCGAAGGTGCACGTGAACGGAAAATGTATTATTTGGCATTATTTCAATTTCTGGCGAGGGCGCGCTCACATACGTATTCATCTTGGCGTCTACAATATGCGAGAACGAAGAAAACCACGTCACGGAATGTCTGCCGTACTTTACGGAATGTTTGGTAATTCCGACATAGAGGCATAGCTCATCTTGTTCCACGGGATGCATGTTTCGTACATGGCCGTCGCGCTGCACAAGAAGCGGCATATCTCAATTCGCATTGTACGCACAAACAATTGAAGCACGCGTGCTCCAATTTACACGCGGTTGTCGCGCATCTGCTGCACATGCCGTTCGGATGAAGCTTGATTATCCGTGAAGATGGATTCACACGAATTATCCCGCGCATTCAATGCAACCGCGAGGGGATAGATTTGCGAGCATTATTTCTCATAACGTCAACCAAACACGTTGCGTGCAATTATAACGCCTCGTGTGAGTTTCATTGTCTTGTTCTGCCGGCTTATTGTTGTTTGTGATTTTGAATTTGAAAATAACCAAAGTTGTTTACTCTTTTTTTCCTTTTTTACTAACAGACGACTAAAACTGATAAAAACTGACGTTGAAAAAGTTCTAATAACATTTGTGCACTCATTTTAACATATCAATTATATCTTATTCAATTTTAATTTTTTTCTTTTTGTTGAAATTTAAAAAAATTAAAAACGTTTGCATCTTTGTCAAAAGAAAAGAAATCTTGATGTTTGTTTTTCTATCTTAGTACACCGCTATTGTGGTGTGCTTGCAAGGTCTGATGTTTCTTTATCAAAGGTGAAAACAATGGTCACCGCCAGAACAACTGACGACGAAAAAGTTTCTGTTTTTGGACTCACCGAAGGACTTGTTAAGAAAAACTATCAAATTCACTTGAGCGCTAACTTTTGAGCTGCCTTATCGACTTAATTTGTCCCTCTTGCGCTCTTCCTACTTTTTTTTCATTGAAGCGAGAATTCGTGGAAATGTTAGAAAATTGGGTGCATTCGATTTCGTGACGTGAAAAAGCGCGTTATCAAATAACGTTTTGTAACTTTGTCTTGCAAAGTTGTTGGTTTCGAAATATCACATATATAGAAGCAACAATTTTAGTTTTGGAAACAAAAGTTGTCAAAGTTCATATGTTCGAGGGGTAATTTGATCGCAAATTTGTATTGTTGTTCAACGAGCTTTATAAACGGAATTTCCGCGGGCACAATTATATAGCAACACGCGCGTGATTCGATGGAATTTATTTTTACATTATCGCGCGCATACACACGCACTTTGCAATTCAATTGTTGCGATCTCATGATTGTTGACATTTTTCAATCAGCCTGGGTACGCGTGCTGTTTTAATACTTATAATTGAACTAATTTGAAATATAAATGACGGTCGTGCAAATTTCCTCGCAGTATTTTTGATTAATGAAAAGGGGCGCCTGCGGATTTTTTTTATCAAATAATTACGAAACGTGATTTTACAAATGACAAGCCATTTGAACGATGTATTAAATCAAGCATACGCGAACGATTTTATGTGGCACGTTAATAATGACACTTTTATGGTAAACGCTTCAAAGGCGATGATCGTCAAATTAGGTTTTCACGCAATTGCCCGCGGCGATTTTACTTTTTCATCAGTATAATAGCGATGAACTTTTGCCGGAAATATACGTGCCTTTCTTTTTTTCTTTCTAAATTGTTTGAGTATCCCTAAGTTATATAGAACTTGGCTGCTTCTGTTTAACAAATGGTCCAAACCGATCAAACTTTCACTTTTGCACCCCCGCTAAGAATTGTTTCAACTACCATAATTCAAATGTTTCAATTTGATGTTGACTTTCATTCGGAAGTGAAACTTTGATTGCATTTTCGAACGGATAGAATAAGAGCGAACGGAATTGCAAAACTGTTGATATTTCAGAATGAAAATTTGCTGTTACAGGTTTACGAAATGTACGTGGCGGGATATCGTTTTAAGGTGCTCTCGCCACTTTTCACGGTGCATTGGGGCCTGCAGAGTAGGAAGAATCGACCTGCCTGGCGCGAACGACAGAACAGTGCCAATCGAAAACACTTTGAGATATTCAAGAAGGAAGTTTTTGCTCGCCACTCGCGGGAAGCACTTAAAGTGGTCGATAGTCTTAAGTGACGAAGACTACCCGGCCTGAAAACAAAATTGTTTAAATAAAGGTGTTTTTCGCAGCGGATTCGCGAACACGCACCTCGACATCGATTTTGTACACCGACACTTGGTATAATCAGCTTTGATGTGATACAAATCCCGTTTCATTTGTGAGTTACTTTATGCGGAACGAGAGTTTATGCCTGAAACGTACTTTTCACGGTCATTATGTTTTTTTATTTCAACGAGAAACTCTATTTTGATACTCCGTCACTGTGCAGTTTTCGATCTCAATATAGCTATATATTTCTTTCGAAAACTGTTTCAAGTGACACGCAAGAAAAAAAAAACGAGATCTGAGGTTCGGCGAGTTTTGTATTAGGTGGTTGATTTGATGTTTCTTTTTTGTACCCTCGAAAACTGTAAATAAATATGAACTCTGTGCAACACGAGGAAAGAATTCCGACTTTTTATTTCTCTCCCTGATAAAATATCGTTCAAGCTGGAGAAACGATCCGGATTAATTACTTGAAAAATGGCGCTTTAAAAGAGTGATACGCTCGTTCGTTTAGCAAATATGTAAAATTGTGGAAAGAGCCGGAACGAAAACTTCTGACGTTGTTCCCCCGAAAGTTTTCCACAAAATTTACATTTGCGCGGAACGTGAAATGCAATGAAAAGTTTGCAGCGTTGCATGCAATTTGGAACTTTTCGCTTGAACTTTACATCGTCGCTGACATGAGATGCGATGCTCGATATAAAAGACGTAGCGCCCCGACAGGAGCACTTGTGACGAGTGATTTTGAACGTATTCTTGCTTCTAATCATGCCTTCGGTATCGAACGTTTTCCTACAGTTCGTAAACCTACACTTAAGTACGCGGATCGTCGTTTCGTAATTGCGTTTCGCTGTGGAAACAACTTTTTTTTTTATATGCAACGGTTCACATCTTGGACGTTAATACGAATTCCCGTTGCGTGGAAATCAAATTCAAGAGAGGAAAGAATCCGAGGAATTTGCAAAAGAGATAAAATATTATTAATGGAATAGAAGAGCGCGTTCCGTTCGAACAATTCAAAGATGCGGGTAATCAAAAGTTTTTTACAGCACAGTGGAGAATTAGGGCGCACATAAGTTGAAGCGAAAATGTAAATATGAGGAGGTTGCTAGGGGGAGCCGTGGGAGGGGTTAAATATTACAATTCGCACAGTCGCGTTTTGATTATGATTCCGCAACTATACTAGTTGAGTAGGCAAGAAACCGTACAGCTCAGCGAATTGCATCTTAAATTAATAAATCGGTTGTCAGGAGCATTAAGCAAAGTGTCGCATAAATTAGGGGATCTTGCGAGAGAGTTACAAAGCAATTTAGAAATTAGCCGCATAATCCATCGAGTTACTTGCACGGCACACAGATCTTTGTACGCAAATGTATAGATAGGCTTGGATACGACATGATGCGAGTGTGTGTGTGTCCTTATGAGCTTACGCGAAGTATATAATATTCTCTTTCCTTTGTTATACGTACACACGCCCGCACAGAAGTCATAATCGCAAGGGAGAGTCTAAGTCATGTGGAACAGAATGCTACTGATAACACTCGTTCAGACTGCGCGTACTTAAATATCACTTATTTCAACGACAACGTGTTACGAGGGCGAACGTTTCGTGATGGGATTACGTGTTAGCAAAATTATGCATATTCTGTGGTTGCAATATTACGGACGGAAAAAATTGAACTGCTCTTATTTTAGAAGTACAAAATTTTCCAGTTTGGAACTTGCACGCGTCCACAGATGGATTTTATTTTTGTAAATTTAGTTATAGAAAAATTGATTATTGGTCAGAATAAATAGAAATGAGGAAGATCATTTGACAGTGCAAAAAAAAAGACTCTTCTCATGTCAGAGTAAAAACGAATATAAAAGGAATCATGAAATAATATTATAAAAATTTTTAAATAATGACAAACTTATCCAATTTATTTTTATCATTAAATCTCGAAAAATTTCACGTATGCCATTAGTTAAATTAGTTTCCTTGTGAAAATCAATATTGGGTTAATTTTTTATCGGCATTGATATTGGATGATATTAATTCTGTAGATATAGATTTATTCCCATTGAAAAAAGGAAATTCAGAATATTTAATTATGTATGTAGTTGTTCTTTAATTTTTAACAGTGTCTTTTTTTGAATAAAATAGGATATCAGTTATATTTTATTGCTACTTTGGATGAACTTAATACGTCATATATTATTTTTTGTTTATATCGCGAGACTTTTCCTCGAATAAAAAAGAGGGAAACGAAGAATAAGTCTCTTAAAAAGTAAGCATTTTCGTTTGATCTCGGATGAGCTGCAAAATGATCGTTATGTAATATTATTACGTCAAAACTACATGTATGTATAGACTGACATTCAGTTATTGTGGTATGTCTGGCATGGTTGTTGCAGAGATGGTTGAAATTCAAATTACATATCAATGCTGGACATACGTTATTATTATTTGTCAATTCTTCATACTTTCCTTTTTATCTTTTTCATCCTTTACATAACAAAAATGTAACATGTATGATCGAAAATCAAATTGCAAAATATTTTAAACCTCGGAATACATATCAGACGAAAATCGTATCAACACTGTGTATGAGATGAGATTATTCGTTTTCAAGTTATAGCTTATTGGATGACGCGGGATGACATTTGACGGTTCCATTTGGAGAGGCCTTTTTTCAGGATTTCAAAAGTATGGTTCTTTCCAGGAGAATATAAAACAGTGTCAGATCAAAGTCTGGTGTTACTGGTGATAAAAGAGGTTTATTAATGCCAGGTACCGTTCGGAGCCTCAAATAGACTGTCTTTTCCGTTTGCCGCGATATAAATCAGGATTGTCTCTCTTCTCGAAATCTTAGCAGCGTTCTCATTTGCTTACGCAAATGCATCGCACGAGTCAGCGCATTGATGTCGTCTCGAATTACACCAACTTGAATGTCAATCTCAATTTAATTTCACTGAATATTCGCTAAACAATATAATTCAGTAATATGAATTCCCGAATCATTGGTATGGACTTTTTAATTAAAAAATCACTTACGACGATTGAAAAGGATCTTCATGGCACGAAATCACTTAGATTGTCAACCCTGAAATGAAAGATGAGAAAAATTTAACAAAAGTTTTGGTCTGATAGAAAATCAGGAAGTCTAAAAATATAATATATAATCTGAAAAATAAGTATCAATTCATGGTTTTAAAAAGTTTGCGAGATTATTTGATCAAGACAAATAGGTTACGTTTTTGTTCAAAAGTTATTATTAGAATTATATTAATAACTTTTCTATATTTTATGACTGATTCGATTTAAAATTTTATCAGGGGGATCTCTTCACAGTGATTTCAGGATAAGAAGTGACCCGTTCTGTTGTAATCTTTTATTTGTTCAATATCTCACAACACTTTTCGGGTTAATTTACTATTTACCGGAAATGATAATTAAAAAAAATTAACTTATATATTCAATAGAAACTTTTATGAACAGTACTAATAGTTCATTTTTATACTGCGACGGATATCAAGTTGAATATAAAATTCATGAAATTTATAGAAATTTGATTTAATTAGTGAAAATAGTGATTTTCCATTTGATTAATTATTAATATCAAAAATAAATAAATCAATCATAATAATTTTTCTCGATAGTATAAATACAAAAATTAATAACATTTATTTTATATCATACTTTCGACATATAAATATAATCTGGAGAAGAATTATTTGAAAATACAATTTATTGGAAAATCCTGAAAGCAGAGTACAAAAAAACGGTTAAATTGATTGCGACGAAAAACTATGTAGTTTACAATTACAATTCTTACAATCTAGTTACAATTTTTGAATTTTAGTTGTACCTTTTCAAGTTTTAACATGATCCGTATGTTAACAAAACGTATTTTTAGATAAAAAATTGCTGGTAGAGATAACATGATATTTTTAATGGTGAAAAACTTTTTCTTCCCACGGATTTTCAAAAAAATCAAAATGAAATTGTGAAAAAAATGTTGCGACAAAAGCAAAAATTATTTACTTATTTTTTATTCTTTTACTATCAGTTATTATTTCGACTTCAGTCAACTACGACAACAAGCAGAACTATAAAAATAATTTAAATTGCAGATTGTGCATTTATGTGCTTCTGACAGTATCGACAATTAGATGCAAAATTTAAACAAGATTCGTGGGGGGCTACAATTTATAAGGCCAAGTTTGATCGAACCAGCAACTTTATTATCTGCATCAGCACATTGATGCGTGCCGGCATTGTAAATTTTCGTCATGCCATTATTCAGATGGTTGGGTTCGATCAGAATTTCAACTGTTTTGACAGCATCGATGCGCCGGGCCAGTTTTTTTTGTGTTAAATAATAACATCAAAAAAGAGCTCACCGAGTCGCCGAAGGGATGAATCTGCGCGAATAATTAGGACTCTGGCGACCCGAGATAACACAGCGGTGTTAACAATTAATGCCGAATTGGCGCAAACAGCAGTGTATTTACGCAAATAACTGCGTTTGCTGGCCAGGACTGGCGTGCTGTTTTCCATTGTCGTGACAAACATTCGTTTGCGTATCTTTTGAAATGAGTTATCGCTCCGGTTGGCGAAAGCCTATCTCGTAATTCCAACAGATATTCGAATTTCAGACTGAAGACGGGAATCCAGTTGTGATATCAGTAATAAATATTTCGAACAATTCAACTGATGCAAATTTACTCAATTCCATTGAATATTTAAATACTCAAAAGTTACCACTAGTCATTATGAAATTTATATTTCAGTCTGATGAATAATATTGGACGAAAAAAAATATCATCGATTATAGAAGATTATAAGATTAGAAAAAGGATTAGGTCACTGGCGCAGATGGCTCGTTGGAACAATATTTATGAACTTGAATGTGGATACACTTTTTTCTGGTACCGACAATGCTTGTTTTCCTTTCTTTTTGAAATTTTAATAAAGATGAAACATAATAAATTGCTCCGCAAGATGAACATTGTTTTACAGAAATCAATAATTTCTATAGACTAGTCTTATTCGCAAAAATTTTTAATACAAATTCCATATTGCAAGCAATAACGCTTAGAATGAATAAACAGTGATTTTTAAATTAAGTTTTATGTCGAACAAAAAAAGGTTGTAAGCAGCGCAGAAAATGTTTGAACGTGAAAACAAGTGGATGAACTTTAAACAGCATATGTCTTATAAAAGTAGACGCTTGTCAGGGAAGGAAAAAAACGGCGAAATGGGTCCCAGGAAAGTTTGCGTTCCGAAACACTCTCTTTTGTCTGTTTAAGACGAATCCATCCGTAGCACTGCCAATCCTCGGAGGGTTGAGGAAATAAAATCTCCCACAGGAGACAATTTACAATAGCCGACTGCTGACAGGGAAAGACATCGTACTTATAATCTTTTATTTCAGCGGACAACGTAAAATGGTTTAGAATGAGACGCGAATTTTTTTGTCAAACTTGGCTGCGGACAAAAGTTTAAACATTCGAATAAAAATGCTTCTGAATATACCAACGCGGATGATTGAACATCAACTTTGCCTCATACCCCGTCGAAATTATAATTTCGTCGGTTGTATATTGCGCAGCTTAATTTCCTTTAGCGTATTCGAGGATTTCGGCAATAATACTTCGTTGATGTGAATTCCCTTCATTTCGCATTAAGATATCGGGTGCACAATTGACGTATTCTGAAATATTTCTCCATACAGTTCGGCATTAGAGAAAACGTCATTTGATACCTAATTCTAAAGACAATTGCAGTATTCAGTTCCAGTTTCATCTTCTCGTTATGAGCAAAAAATTAAGATTTAAAAATACAATATCGTTTCAATTGCATTGGCTTATAAATTCGGCGCACTACTTCATGATGAAAAAAAAAAGAATGATAAATTGAATTTGTCTGATTGTTTTTTAACGTTTCATCATTTCATGTCATAACTGTAAAGCATCAGGTATTAAATTTGTTAATGAAACCGAAGCATGTATACTCCATATGAAAGTTTCTCGTGATATTGATCTTGTAACTAAATAATTTTCAGTCAAGTGTGTGCGCGTCATAATTAATAGTCATTAATAGTGCGTTTTTGACAAGTTTTACAAGTGAAATCATTCATCTTCGTCGGTTGCCTAATTGCTGAAATATCAAAATTCATAGGTTTTCTCAGCACTAATTACATATGTTCAATAATCCATCATGTTACGGGTGTCTTAACGTTTAAGTATACTGTCTCAATGGTATGTCGTTAATGTCAAATATACTAATTACACACGAGTTGTAACCAACCTTATAACTTACATCTAGTTAACAAATGATGAAAGACAAAGACAGAAACGGAGAGATGGGAAAAAGAGAGAGTTGAAATAAGCTGACGGAACTGAATTTGCTATTCAACTTGAATCATTATTATTTTTTTTTTTACAATTATAAAGAATGCATCGTAAATATGGAGAGCTGAGTATAGTTTACTGCAACATTTGCAATTTGCGACAGTCAATAAACGTGCCATTGAAGCGGCACTGAGTTTAAATTCTATAGTAAAATTTATCCGTTGATACAATGCCCATTGTTGTGGCCAGTGTCGAGGTATTTATAGCGAAACTCTTGATTGGTCAAATATGATTACTCTAATTGTGCGCTCCAACTTTATGAACAAGTAGTTCAACTGTTTCGACAAACTTGAATGATTTTGAAAGAGTGGTAACATTTTGGCTGTTTTCGGGTTAATTGTCCCACGAATTTCTCAATTACGAGGAAATGACGAATTACATTCCAGCGCAAAAAAGTTATCGATAATTTTAATGTCCATTGTGATCGTGATTGGGTTAGTTTATTCCATCATCGAAATTGGCATCGTCGGCCGGTTAAAAGAGCACCGTTAGCTGCGCCGGATCGCAGTCTTGTAGGCGCACCAACCATGCGGGAAATTGTCATTTTGCTCGTCTCCGTTTTGCCATGTTGTCTCACATTTTTTGCGGGTACTTAAACCCTTGAGTTACCACCAGCTTTACAATGTTGTCGGTATTGTGAACCCGGCGTTTTTTTTCGCTACCTGTGTCGAGTTCAACAGTTTCTTTCCTTTCATAGACTTTTTTTTATCTCGATTTTTTTTCCTAAATTATATGAGTGGTGAATTAGTCGTACTTTTTAGTGGACCTCGATGGGTCAGAGGTTGACATACAACATTCGGAAGATTACTTTCAATATTGTAAATGAAATTTATCAGAGTTCTATTTCCATTGGTTTCATTGATTTTTTTTCTATTCACATACAGACTTCAACATGCATTCCATGGAGAGTGATGACAGGAGCGATGGAGGCAGAATTATTGGCGGTCACATAACGAACATAGAGAATCATCCATACCAGGTTGGTTTTCATTCATTATCTAGTCTTACTCTTTTTTGCCATTCGATTATCCTCAAACACGATCACTATTTAACTTAGTAATGTTTAATTTAAAGATATCTCTTCTATATAAAGGACGACATATATGCGGTGGTTCTATTATAGATAAGGAGTGGATTCTAACAGCAGCTCATTGTTTAAGGCGGTGAGTTTACTGAATGAATTATTTTAATGATCTTCCGCGATTGTTTGCATGGGATCTTTTGTTGAATTCTGGTTCGTTAGAATTTGTTTGCAAATTTGCAACATGCGATTGCTTTTACATTAAAAATAAGATAAAATGATGACACTGAAGAAGATAAAGAATGTATAATTTATAAATGTTTGAACATGAAAAATGGGTACTTTCCTTTCTTCATTGTATTATAATTAGTGAATAATTCGAATTATAATTTCAATACCTTTTGTAATTATTTATGAAAGCAGCTTGGCTACTATATATATATTGTAGGAATCCAAAATACTACTCGGTGAAAACAAGTTCCAGTACTTTGAGGGATTTTGAAGGCGACACACATGATATCAGCGATATAATCATGCATGAATCGTACGACTCTGACAGTCCTGACTTTGACGTTGGATTGATAAGGGTATGCAACTAGCAATTAAATAAATAAAACAAACTTTATCTTCACGGGAAATAATGTTTACTGATAATGCAAAGTTAATCCATTAATCTTTTCATATTAATATTTTGAGTTTGTATTTTTCAGTGGAAATTTCATACAAATTTGTTAATTAAATAGTTTTGTGTTATAGCTTCAAAAAAGTTTTTAATCCTGATAACGTTGTTTTACTAAATTAATTCATTCTGTTGGATGCAAACTTAAAAAAGGATTAAAATTGAAACAAGTTACAAACAATTTTCAAAAATCTGATTCAAACTGAATGACTTTGTAGTAATTCATTTCGATTGTCTGGTTATCGCAAAATGTGCCTTCTCTTTCGTGATATGCTTCAACAAATTTTTTTTCCAAATAATTCTCAACAATGTTACGAATTTATGAAAAAAAAAACTTTCTGTTGAAAAAATTTGTTTGAAAATGTTTGCATTTCATTGTGAATTTTATTGTGCAAAATTTTGTTTTGTTTTCAATAGTTATCACACGAGCTGGACTACAATAAAAAAACTACACCGGTGACTTTGCCATCAGCAACAGATCGTTACAGAGCAGGAACGATGGCCACGGTTACTGGTTGGGGGGTCTTCGACGACGACGATGGTCGAGTATCTGATCATTTGCGGGAAGTCGAAGTTCCATTGGTAGCTGCCTCAAAGTGTTTAAAACTTTACGACAATCGATTGATTACACGTAGAATGATTTGTGCAGGTTACGTGTTTGAAGGCGGTAAAGATGCCTGCTCGGTAAATATCACAATTAAATTTCACTCGGAATTAATTATGAAAATCGATTTTCCACTCAGGTTTTTCTCTGTTTTACTATCTTTTTGAAATTGAATTAAACCCAATCGTACACTCTGAAAAACAATTTTTTACAAACACAATAATATCGCTTTTTAAATTAAATTCTTTAATAAAAAAAGAGGTTACGGTACCTTATGACAATGGAGCTAATAAAATAAGTGAAAACTGATTTTTATATACCATTTCGTGACAATGAAGCGGAGTCTGGAAATGAGATTTTTTTTGTCTAAAAATAAATGTTTGTTTTCAGGGTGACAGCGGCGGTCCAATGGTACAAGATGGAGCTTTAATAGGAATCGTGTCGTGGGGATATGGATGCGCGAGTCCGACTCATCCGGGTGTGTACGTTCGTGTTGCCGCATTTCGTGACTGGATACACGAAAAAACTGGCGTCTAAAAAAAGTTCGCGCGCCAGGCAGAGAAAACGAAATTACGATGTAACGCACACTCGTATAAAGAAATGGTCAATAAAAGTGCTGCGTTCATACGAAATTTGCTATATCCCATTTCAGAGTGTGTTCTCTATCCGAGAAAACTGTTTTTATGTTTCTACCGGCGCGACAGGTGTTGGCCAATTAATGTATGAATCAAATTCATCGAGGAAAATTTATTTTTCTTAGCATTTGAAAATAAAAAAAATGTACCTCCAATATTTACTTCCAGAACATTTCATACTTGATAGTTTTTCTTATAAAAGAATTATTTGACTTTTAACGTTTTTGTTGAAATTTATTAAGGTGTTAAAAATTTAAAAAAAAAAAAAAAAAAA